>BMAO01007200.1:0-50002 GCA_019973975.1 Trichonephila clavata
AGAATGAACATGTGATAGGTTTGGAGCAAGGTTTGTCTAGTAGAGCCTCATCTTGCCCCAGCAAGGCATTTAAGGACACTAAGTCTCTTTGTAGCAGTTGGAAATGTCCTCTACATGGGGGTTCCATGTTAGTTTGCAGTCATGCATCACTCCCAGATATTTAAATTTATTACATAAGAGAATTTGGGTACCTTAATATGTCAGCTGAAGATCCAAAGTTTGATACGCAAGTGAGAAAGTTGAGCAGTATGAATTATTTAAGTTATCTCCATATAATTAATATCACACCAAACTTTCAAAGCAGCAGAGAGTTTACTTTCTATGCTTTTCACTGCATTTTCTTTTTTAGAAACGGTCCAGAAAACCAAGTAATCATCAGCACACAAGGGGCACTTGATGGTGGGAGTTTTTTATATTCGAAATCAAATCATTAACATAAATGTTAAAAAGGGAGCAGCTACCAACAGCTTGCTGTGGGAGGCCTGTTTTTAGGATCTTAGATTTTGACAGTGCCTTACTGTACCTGACTCTGCAAGAATGCTGGCACAGGAAGCCTAGAATCCAATTAAACAGGTGTGCTTTAATACCTAGTTTTGACAGCTTCAGGCCATGTACGGGAGCGATGCATGTTAAATCCTCCCGTTGGTGTGGTAGTTAGGAAAAAAGATGCCAGCTCAGATGTTGTCCTCGTCACTTGACAATGGTTCAAAATTACGAGGTCCGTCACCACAAGCCCTCATGTAGCTGAACAGTGAGACGTTAATATTCACTCACTTGACAGTTTCAGTAAAAGACACTCCTGCCATACATTGTCATAAGATTTATGGTCAATAAGACCTTCTGTTAGGACCTGCCTGTTATCCAGGATGTCTTTAACAAATTGGTTCAGGAGGGCAACACATTCATTAATAGAATAGATCTGGACCTATCAGAAAAAACAACATGAGGGTTATTAACGATGGACCTTGTAATTATGAGCCACAATCAAATGACAAGGATAACACCAAAGTTAGCAACAACTCTCTGAAATTCTAAACCAAACTGGATCATGAGGGGTTTGGGTATTCATAGAATTAATAATCTCTATCAGTCCCTCTACATGGTGGACAAGAAATGAGGGGGAAACATATAACAGTTAAAAAAACAGCTTTTTTTTAAAGTATTGAAAAATATACAATTGATGAATTTATATATAATGTATGTAAATATAGAATATGAGAAACTATAAAATAGTCTTTAATACTTTAAAAAATATAATTCTAAAATCCCAAATAAATTCTTAAAACATTTAAAATTTCAAAAAAATGCACTGTTTTGAAAACTATTGCTAAGAAATGATAAAGCCTTAACATTTATCATCACCATTAAAAAAACCCCACAGACACTTTTAAGTGATTTTGTTTAATTATCTTAAAATTATATTAACCATCCAAAATTCAGTTTCTCAATGTAACAAAGAAAATACTCGAGAGTATTAAAAAAAAAAGAACATTAATTCAAATTTGCAATTTCCTATTTTGTCAAATGATAAAATAATGAAGGCCTATGTGGTACAATTGCCAAATAATGGGAGATAGAGATTTTAATTATATAAAAAATTTTGAACCTACCTATATGGTGTTCTCAGATGACTGAATGAAGGACCTATTAAAGAAATATTAGTCACAATTACACACTGTAACAAAATTGTGAATGTTATTACAGTATTAACAGAATCTGTCTTTAAACTATATTTTTCTGACTTATTCCAACCTCAATTTTTTAAAAATCAACACAATATTAAACATATTGCAATACATTCAAGAGAAAGGTAAATGTGAATTAGGGAAGGTTTCTCTCTTTAAATGCAGACTATAAAATGTTCATAATTACCAAACATATAATTATGTTTCAATTGAACATCAGAATTTAGAGGGGAAAAAAAACTATTTTAAAGCTGCAAAAGTTATGCTACATTACAACCCCTTTTAAAGGTTATTATAATTTTTTTTCCAGTTATCTTAAATATTTAAAAGTACTTTTAAGGTCCAAGTACAACAAAGTTTGTAATTATCAAAGAAAGAAAGGTATCCCTTTCCAGGGAATGATAATTTTAATTAAAACAGCGTTCCAGATCAACACCATCTGGCGGGCTTACAAAAACGACGACATAAATAATATTCAATCAGAGGCCTACTAACCACTGTTCGATGAAGACGTGTGGCGCTTTTGCGAATGCTAACCAAGCGGTAAGTTTCAATCACGTAATGAGCTTTTTAGATTTCTAATGTCCTCCTAGAGGGAATTATCTAACTTTCTGTTTTTTTAATATCTCCATGTTTTAATTCCTATTGCCTTGTAAATACTCCCCCTATAAACTTTTCCCTACAACACAAAATAAATTCTTTTACTTTCAAGAAGTCTCTTTGTTTTCATTATTTTGATTGAAGTTATGAAATTGAACCCGTACATTTTAAAAGACCCCTAAACACCTTGACACAAAACCCCCGCTATCAAATTGGCCAGTCTAATTTGGGGGAGAGGGAGATTCTGGTTAGACTCCCACATATATATATATTGCAAGAACAAGGGGAAAAAATATAGAGAACTTAAATAATCCAATATGTATAAATGCCACACTGATTGATTACTTTTTAATTTAAGACAAAGTGAATTTCAAGACATTCAACTATTTCAAATTTAAAAAAATTATCTTAAAGTTTTTCATTTCAGTTATATAAAAATTATATGTATATATATTTTTCAAAGATATCCAGCCCCCTCCCCCTCTATTTTTATTTGTTATTGTAGGTAGAAGAAATGTTTGTGCTGGGATTAATTTATTTGCAATAGAATGTTATATCTGCATTTCTTGTTTTACAATTGAACTTACATATAAACTACATTACTGAAATATAAAAATACATACATAGAGAGAAAGAGCGTTAATATCTGTTAATATCACCCTGTTAATATCTTATTGAGCCACCTTTTGCTCTTAATACAGCTTTGATCCTTCTTGACAGGAGCTTTATGAGATGTTGATATTGTTTGTGAAATCTGAGAACATGCTTGAAGAGTAAGACTTTCCATCAGCATGATATTGAATGGTTATAGATCTAGGGGTTGGATGGATCTTTTAAATTCTTCTTACAAATGGTCTGTAAGACGGAGAAATCTAGGGATTGTGGAACTCAACAACATGAAGTCTCCCTCGAACCAATCCAGTATAATATGAGTTATGGGAGAATACAATATCTTTTTATTCTATATATACAATATCCCATCCTCATTAAAATAAATCCTGAGCATTACTTGGTCAGAAATTATGTTTAGGTAGGATATCTTCTTTAGACATCCATGCACAAGACCCAGATCATGACACTGGAGAGCATTCTCCAAAATATCACATTCCATCATCTAGCTCAGAGTGTTGTAGTGAGTGTATTTAGAGCCTGTTCTTTTCCATTGTTAAAGCCAAACAGTAATTTGCCCATTTGCATGATGTAACTTAAAGCAAGATTAATCAGATCATTTTACTTTTTTTCCAATTGTCCACCATCTAACCCTTCCACATTCTGAACAATATTAAAGCATTGTACCTCGTTTGTTTGAGACAGCAACAGTGATCAGACTGGGCTTTGACTTCTATAGACCATAGAGTGCATAGTATGGCAAACAATGCTCACAGAGATTATCCTTGATAACAATATGCTGCAATTTCCAGCAGTTACCATTGTATTCCGGACCACTTTTAAAAATTACTAAGTGTAAAATAAAATTTGAATGATGTTTTATGCAAAATTTTAAAATAACACAAATATTTTAAAGATAATAAAACAGTATGATATACAAATATTTAGCAGCATGGCCCATAGTTACACTGGCTTTTCTTACCTCCCCCTCTCCCAGGAAAATCCCTCCATATATCACCATTTTATTTTTAAACTAAAAGAGGAGAGGGGAACCTTGCAGGCACTTCAAAGGAAAGTGAATATGTAATTTGCAGATGCATTAAGTTTTAATTTTCTCTGAGGGCTTGATTTTAAGTTAAAGTTTCCAAATTTTACACTTCTAATAATTTTTACACAAAAAAAGGTAAAAAATAAATTGCACATATGGAGCTATGAGAGAAAAAAAAAAGACTATAAGATGAAAAGCACATAAAAAAAAACAATATAATTTTATAACAAATTTTTCAATTTTCAGTCAAAACACAGATAATAAGATCGACACATGGAAAAAAAGTTTTGGGTGATTATTTTTAGAAATTGTAAAGTTCTGAAATGTAAGTCATGCATGACAAATAACATTGCAGGGGAAGACCAATAATTCCTTTTATGTTTTTAATATCTTTTAAATTAATTGCAATTCTAGAATAAATGAAAAAAAATTATCTAGGGATAAAAGTAAACAGTTTACATGCATGCATAAAATCTGGCAAGTATTCCGTTACATTTTCTTTCACACAACTCAAGAGATTCCCTGTACCATCCAACCATTTACAACTCAGTGATGACTACAACTTGCCCATTCTAGTCCTGATAGACTCACTACATTTTCTAGTGAATATTTCATAAAAACAGAGGTTTCACTAATACTTGCTCCATACATCAAAGCCCAAAATCTTCCAAATCTCCATGTCACCCCATATATTCACAAACAATTCACCTTTACTACTGTTTCAAAAACTCAGGCTTGAAAAAAAATATATTAACCTGACTTTCTAGCAACAGCATCGTGAAGCAATAGTTTATTTGCATAAGAAAATCAGGTAATCATAATAATAAAGTGGCATCTTAGAATATAAAAGTACTATCAAGGCTTAGAATCAACAGATAAAATTTTTCTTATAAAAAGATAGTTAAGATTACATTTAAAAAAATGAGATTCATAAATAACAATAATAACTTTAATGTATTAAGAAATACACAAATACATTCTACACATATTTAAAAAAATAAATCTTTATATATACTAAGACACAATTGCCGTTATATCCGGGGTATAACGTGCACTTTTAATGCAAAAACTAACATCGAAATTAACAGGTGCACGTTATATGCTGAATATAAAGATGAGAGCTTTAAAAATAAAAAAAATGAGCACAGAAAGAAATTAGACTTCTAAATAGATTGAGAAATTCTGTTTTTCTAAAGCTTGCAATAATACCTCGAACAAATGACTTCAAAACATTGCACACATACATTTCAGGTTTCTTCGCAAAAAAAGGAGTGCACATTATATGCTGATTTTACGGTACTTAAGTTATAATAACTTTTTAAAAATTAATACATTTTAAATAAGATATTGAAAATTACCTAATAAAGGTCCAGTTACTTTAGTCAAGCTTACAACTCCAGGCGGCGAAAATTCAGTTTGACCTGGATCAGTATCCAGGTAATATACATCATCAAACCTAAACAAAATAAAAATTATTACAATGAATGCAAATATTTGCTTCTTTATAAAAAATGTTACTATAAATTAATTTCAAAGAATCTTGTCAAAAAATAACCTTGTACATCTATTAATTGCGTACATATTTAAATATAATTACACACAAACTTTGTACTAATTTTTAAATAAGCATGGACTTTTAATTTTCTAAAAGAACATGGACAACAAATACATTTTTATAAAATAATATACATACAACATTCCATTTTTAAACTATAAATTATTGCAAATTTTTTTTTCAAAATTACATATTTAATGTATTTTTACACATTTTTTTTATCTTTCTAATGAAATACTCTTATATAAATTTTAATCCCAGTTATAGAAAGGCACATTTCAATTTTTTTAAACATATACTAACTTATAATTAACAAATACTTAACCCATCAAAAATGGATATATTTCAGAAGTTGAGTACAATCAAGAGAAAATAAGATTTTTTATGATACAATTTGCACATAGAAAATAAAACTAATCCTTAAATGCATTATTCTATAAATTAAGAGTTAATACAAATTGAAAAGATGCCACACCACAGTTTTGATATCCTAGATATTTTAATGCTCCCTACAATTATTTAGAAAAACAAACCATTAAAGAAATGAACATAATATTTTTCGCATACAACTTTTTTGCAATAAGTAGTTTGAAGAATGATTCACTCACTTATTTAAAGTAGTATTTATCAGATATCGTAATAAAGTTGATTTTCCTGCTCCCTGTGGTCCATACACCAAAATACGAGGTCCATGAGCTTCATTTTCTGAAACTATTTTTAATGCTTTCAATAATCAACATTTACAATAAAAAAGTAAAAACTATAAATTCAGAAGTCAGATATTTACTCGACATATTCATAATTACAAAATATTATGAGAAAACATTAAATAAAGTGCAAAGAAAATGCCTTCCTTTTTATAACATGATTATGCAACAATTTATAAATCTGTATTATCTTTTAAAAATCATTAAGTTAGGAAATGTTTTTAAATATTATGGCAATAAAGGGTAAAGTTCCTTTTTTTACCCGAAAAATCACATTTTTCTCAAAATGAAGTCAATGAATGATGTACAAACAGTACAATTTTTCAGTCTAAATAATTACAATGAGGACATATAATTTTAATTTACTTAATATGACTTTTATTTTCAATTGATTTTACATTGTAAGGCAAGAACAATAGTTATGATGCAAAATTTGAATATTGGAAAATGCTGTTTCTATTTGCATGGCCAACAATGAATATCTTAGCTTCTTAGTAATATATATTTCAATATACAACATTAACATCATAAAAATTATTCAACCATTGTTTATCTTTGTTATTTTTACTATTTGAAAAAAGAGAAAGAAATATGGCAATAGGTAAAAAAGAAAACCAGTAACTATCATTACCCCATACAGTTATAATTAATTATATGCAAATTTATGTCAAATGATTTTTTTAACATTTATTTTCATTTTTTTAGGAATAAGGTGCTTTTAAAAGTTACAATTAATTCAAGGGAATTATTTTTAATTTGACTAAAATTATTCTGTCTATTAAAAAATACATATTTAACTCAATTAGAAAGAACATAATACTGAAGATATATTCAGAAGAATGTAATATACATTGGTATATGAAAAGAATATAAAAAAGTTTGTTACATTAACATCAATAATAGGCCATACACTAGCCATGGTTTTAAATAGCACAACAATCAAATAAAATATTATAATATTGAATTGCAATCCTTTTTTCTCTCTCCAATTCTTGATAAAGAATTTTGCTTATTTTTATTGGTCCTGCATGAATACACACATGAAATATATGATCTATATTGAGAGAACCAAATCATCAGGAATTTGTTTAGCTGCATAGAAGGCATATTCATAAATTTTTGATCAACAAATTTAAATGTTAACAATGTAATATGCATCAATAAAAAACCTTACTTTTACATACAGTTCAATATATGGATCATCTTCTAAAAACACAGTATGACACTCTGAATAACTTTATAATTTTCATCACAGCTAGATGAAAATCAGTATCATTCTTATTAGTTCATAGAGAATTAAATTACAGTATTTATGGATTAATTACGAACATTATTATTTTCTAAAAACAGAATTTGTTTCATCTTTCTTTGCATAATTGATTTTTAATCATAGTTATAAATTTGAAGTAACATAAAATTCTGGTTGAAAGTTTCCAAGTCATTCATTCTTGTCTATTAATGTCATATTTATAAGCAACCAGACAATAAATATCGACAGACGTAATTAATTTGAATAATGGCAAAGTGATCAGGAACACACTCATACCTAAGCTGCTACTCCACTTTTAAAACTTCTATCAATTTAATAATTTCAAGCCTCAGAAGATTTTAATATGCATCAGCCCCCTAGCATAACAAATATCAGGACCGATTGTTCAAATTAACTGCAGTAATGAGTTAATGATCCTGTTATACAAAAGCTTCTGTATAGCAGGAATTTAAAAAAGTAGTCCTCTAATAAATAAAAATTGGAAGATTTAAATCTTTTACTCGACACTCAGTACAGATTTTAAAACCAATTGATGCAAAAATTCACCCTATTCTAAAAACATTTTTAAGTAAAAAGAAAATAACTAAATTAGAAAGTACTAATGCACACACACAAATATTAAATATTTTTTTAAAAAAATGAATGTTAACAAACCAAATTTTTTAAATATATACTTGAGCTTTTACACCAATTCCTATTTCAATGCAATTACTTTTTATATTATTTAATGTCTAAATTTTTCACCTAAAATTGCAAAGTGTTGGAACCATATGCTAGTATGACATTTAACTCTTTATCCCATAACATTATTATTTATTTATCTAATGTCTGTGCTTGACTTCTTAACATGTCACACAATGCTAAAAAAGAAAAAATATTAATCGTTTGTATGGAAATAATCTAATATGTTTTTCTCCAGATATGTCTCAAACTAATGGAGAGATTAAAATTTTAAACACATATGCTATTTAAACCAATAATTACCTTATTGATAATAAATAAATATCTATACTGAGAAAATTATTAGAAGTTAATCCACCAACATCAAAATTTAGTTCCCTTTTAACCAATAAGATACAATTGTTTTGCTGTGGTGAGAATTACAAATATTAAGGGTATCCCCCTTAATGTTTACTATATTTTAAAACTTACAGTAAAAAAAACTGCATAAAAGTTGAGACTGTTTGCATAGTCTACTAAAAATATATACAAATTACAAAATTTATGTTAAACTACACACATTACTGTAAATATATAAAATACTTCCCTAATATATATTTTCACTAATATCAAAAGTGAAAAATACAAAATTGATGCAACTTAAAAATGATTTTGATATAAAAGTGGTTAAGGCAATATAAATTCATTACTAAGTTTCAAGAAGACAATGTTATTAAATCATTGATTCACAAAATTTAAGCAACAGGATTAATTTAAAAGAAAAACATTTTTTAGTAACACATTGAAATCATGATATATTTTAGAAAAACATTAAACATTTTTAGTCTATAGAGAAGGGGATGGCAGAAAACACACAAAATGTAACCATTAGACCGGGATAAAAATAACAGTGTGTTTTCGTTAATTAAGTAAGTTCACATGCAATAAGATTTGAAACCATCACCTTTTATTAAGAATGTTGTATTACAAATATTTTCTTAACATTGCATGCACTAATAAGAACATTTATTTTCTACTACCTTTTATTAAAAATAACATTAATTACATAATAAATATCTTTAATATAACTATCAAAATAAAATTATATTAAAATATCTTTTCATAACTTTAAAATTTAAACAGCCTTATCCATTTAGATTCCAAATTTTTAATTAAAAATATATAATTCTTACCTGATTTTAGGCTAGCTTTAATAACTTCTTTTGCAATCAGCTTATAATCAGAATTGATATTAATTAAATTTTTTGTCTCATTACAACATAAGTCTAAAGGCTGTGGTGAACAGTCTGAGACATTAACAATCTGTTCTATATTACGACGACTATTTTTTGGATGGATAGCCTTCGGTGAATACAATTCTAAAAACTGTAAGGGAAGAGGAAGCAATGCCTTTTCCAAAATAAGGACAATGGTACGGGAACCAATATTATCTAAAAATTCTTGCACATCTCTTTCTTTTTCATTATTTAACAGACACTGCAATTTCTTATGAAATCCCTCAATTGTAGACTTGTGACAAGATTTCAGGGTAGATACTTTTTTCCATCCAACACCCTCAGTACTGAATACATTAACACTTGCTTCCTCTTCAAGTCTATGACCAAGAATTGAAACATGTCCAAGCTGCACTGTGACTTTGACATATCCACAAAGAGTTACTGATGCAGGATGCTGAAGCGAAACAACTTCCATCAATTTTGAAGGAATGTATATTACTCTTTGGGAGGAGAGAGAAAATACGATTAATAATCAGAAAATACTTCAGAAAACATAAAGTAAAATAATCCTGCATTAAAAGTAAAGCAAATAATAATAATAAAAAAAAAAACATGAAATTTTTTCATTCGTACCTATACAAAGTCAGAAATAACCCCTGTAAAACCAGGGTTTTTAAAAACTAGTGTGAACAAAAGGAACATTTTCTTATTAAAAAAATCCAACACTATAAAATTATAATCTACTACACTTTCTCCCTATGGGACTTTTTCCTTGCTTAAAGCATGAAACATACAAGATAAGCCTTTTTAACCAATTCAGTAAAGAAATCTTCAAATTTTAAATCTCTGTTAAAATGCTCACAAAATCATGAACATTCAAATTATCTTTAAAAAAATAGTTAAAATTATTAACTTTTGACTTCCTTCAAATTTACACTTAATACATTACAGAAAGAAGTCATACTTAATATTTACTATATTTATTATTGATTAACTTTTATTCTTGCTTATTATCTCTTAACAAATTGGCCATTAAACCAAAGTAAGATTTTTACCTACTCTTGGAAAAAGTAATTGAAGGAAAAAATTCACAGAATCTACATTGAAATTGGGGGGGGGGGGGGGGGAATCAAAATTTAATAAATTGTAAAAAGTATGTTTTTTTTATTCACCAATAAATTCAACAAACTGTATATATAATTGAAAAAGATATACAGTTTACATTAGTTAAAATTAAATAATAAAAATTAGTTATTCTTTTATTGAGTATTATTTATTTATAGTTACTTATTCTTTTTCATTCAGTATTTTTTTATTACACACTCTATATTCCCATCAGCATTACTCTGTTTTTAGAATTCGTGCAGTTTTATTTAATGTTGCCAATAAGGTTGCGATAGTACATAAGTATCTAAAAATCCAGTAGTTTTTAGATCTTTCAAGAATGTGTTTTATTTAAATACAACATTTTTACTTCTTTTAAATCTTTGCCATCTTATTTGCTGAAGAGCTAATACAGAAGGAGTATGCATAAGTAAGTGCAAAAGTGATGACAGCATTTTTTTGGTTTTGCGATATCTTGAATTTACAAAATTGGTCAACAGTGTAATATGAAAGTACTAAAAATGTATTGTTTGAAAAAACAATAACTTAATCAATTTGCATTGATATGGTAACTGTTCACAAATTATATTATAAATTTAAATTACTTACCGTATTTACTTGAATCTAAGATGCCCTTTTTTCCAATGTCAATGCTACTGAAAATTGAGTGCAGCTTAGAATAGAAGGAAAAGAAATTCATTGGATAGGGCAATTAGAGCAATTACAGATTCATGTATATATTTAAAAGTTTACAATATTGATTAAACGACTGATTATTAACTTTTCTTAGTTGCCATTTTAAATTTATTTTAATTTTGTAAAATTGGATATTGATAAACCACTTTACACTATTTTTCATTTTTCTCAAAAACTTGATGAGAATTTGGGGTGCAGCTTAGATTCGAATAAATATGGTATTTTAAGAATATGTTTACAAGTGAACATTTGATTAAAAAAAATGCAACTATATACACTGATGAAAATAAAAATCCCAAAACCAAAATTTGGTAGGTGTATTTATAGATCTGAAAAATGACTGATTCAAATTTTACGTTATGGGCGTAAGTGTGGCCCTAGTAGCACCATTTTGAGCATGTAAATCATATGTATCTACACTATTAAAATCCGAAGGTAAACAAACATATGTATGTACCTATATGTGTCTATCTTCTCACCAACCGCACCACGCAGAAGGTAACAAAAGATCGGGAATGATCCAAGGAAGCCGTTTTGACCATTTAAAATCTGATATTGCAATTAGTTGAAAATATATTAATTAAAAACCTTAAAAAAAAAACAAGTTTTGGCATCAACTTTGAATGTATACATTGTTGTAACACTGTTATTGTTACAACAGTGACAAAAGTTGGGGTCGAAAATCGGTTTTCAGCCAAACTGGAATTTCATGATGTTGCTCTATTGACTGTATTAATTTACTTTGTTTAAAAAATAAATGCTTTTAACATGTGATTAACTTGAAATACATTATTAAAATCCCAATTTTTACATTTTTTATAAACTTCTATGGATTTTCTTGGATTTAAATTTCAATAGTTACAGCTATTTTTCAAGTAGATTGGTACATTGTATATCTTTTTCAACCCTGCCAAGTTAGACTGTTATGGAATATTGTAAAACTTTTTAAAAAAATTTATAGAATTTTGAACAATTTTTATTTTTCTATTTTTTTTGCACATAAGATATTTTTAAAAAAGGCACTTTTCCATTTCAAGGAGATTGAAACGAAAAAAATTGCTAAAATCACCAAATGCCAGTAATAATTAATTGTGGTAAACCTACGACAGAATTGACCGGTTTGAGGGCTCATGGAGCATGTGCAGACAGACAACTTTCTGATACATCACAACTGATAGTTTTCATTATTTTCAAGAAAAGCAATTTAGTGAGAAACTTTAAGAGAATAAAAGAAAATGCTGAAATGTTTTCATCAGATAGTATTATTTACATTTTAAATCTTCCTTTATGCAGTGAACGCAAACAAATCTCTAGGTTTTCTTTCCCATACTTCTTTTTTATAGTTACATATTTTTAATCGAATAATCAAACACACATCCAGATATAAGCAGTCGTTTCCAGTGCAGGTTTATCCATTAGGCGCTTGGGGCGGGGGGTTGAGGGACTCAAAAGGACCAGGATAAGCTGGACTTAACTAGATTTTCTGATTATAAATTTCGATTCTCCAGTGCCAAAGGGGCATGTAGATATTCTGTGCCTAGGGCCCGTAATGAGCTTAAATCGGCATTGGTCGTTTCAATAGTTAATGGTAAAATTACTTTTTATTCATTATTTAATAAAAATAGTTTTAAATTAATGTTAAAAAACAAAAACAAATTACAGTATATTTTAAAATTATTATTCATTACAAAATTAGTTATTTAATAGTTAAATCATACTCTATCTTTTTTTTTTTCTGGTGGATAAAACTAGATTAGTTTTGTAACTTAGAAATCAAAAATAGAAATTTAAAGAAATACTTTATCACTTGGGGGGGGGGAGAGAAAAAGAGCTTTAAGCATGAAAAAGCTGGTGTAACGCCGGGCTTAACCAAGGGAAAAGAAACCTGCCTGTGTAAAGGAAAAAAAATTAAAGACATTTCGGAAAAGATAATTTTAATGACATAAGTATAGAAATCACACACATTGCACATACACTCTCATCCAGAAGTGCTGGCATTGAGAGGGGAAAAGGAAAATTTCATTGGGATAAAGTTATACTCTCAAAAAGACCGTGCAACACCAGGCTAAGCGGAGGAAAAACATACCCATCCAAGGGAGTAAAGAGGTGGAAGATATTTCAAAAGAGGGAAATTTAGTGACATTGATACAAAAGTCCCCCACACACCAGGAAATGCTGATACCTAGAGGAAAAGGGGAAATTTCCCTGGGCATATAAAGTTATACACTCATAAAAGCCCATGCAGCTAGTTTTAAATATGTGTTGTAATGTTCATGAATGCTATTTATTGCTGAGAGTCGACTTAGCAAGTTGATATTAGTCAAGAATGCCTTTAAGAAGACGAGAAGAAGCCGTAATCAACAGCTCCCTAAGTTTAAATGAGGTCGAATCAAAAGATTAAGAAAAGGTGAATTTTCTTTGCACAATGCTGTAGAAAGACTTACTCCACTGTGTGTGATTGGAGGCAGCAATGATCACAGGAAGTCAATATCTTAAAAAAAAAATAGTGGTCCAACCACACACAGGTCACCACTTATAAAGACCACTGTACTAGTCCTATGGCTGTGGAGTATCAAAGTGCATCTGCAGCAGAAATTACAGCTTTTGTTGGCATCAGAGTGACACAGTGTACTGTACTTAATTGATTGTTTCAAGAATAGTACTGAGCCAAATACCCTATAGTGTTCATATCTCATTAGTTCCAAATCACTGACATTTGCAATTTCAAAAATGTGATGCTAGAGTTAATTGAAGGTTGGAGAGGTGATGTGTTGTGTTCTCTGATGAGAAGCTGTTTCTGTCTTAGTACCAGTGATTGCTGTATATTGATTAGAAGAAAGTCAAATCAACACCTGTAAACAACCATTCTGCTGGCTAGACACACTGGCCTGAATCTGGAGTTAAGGTTATAACAGGAGCGCTCCTGCAGTTATTACATGCACCCTGACTACAAACTTGTACACCAGGGAGGTGATTTAAGCTGTTGTGCCACCATTTACAAACATTATTCATGGGGGGGGGGGAGTTTCAACAGGATAACGTGCACCCTCATACTGTCATTGCAACCTAAAATGCTTTATAGAGTGTTGCCATGTTTCTTTTGCCTTTTAGATCCCCAGATCTTTTCCCAATCAAGCCAAAATGGAGCAGCACCAAGATGGCATCATCCATAACCAGAATTAAATATCCAAATATTTCCCAACCATATGCTGCAAGTATGAATTCTATCCCACAAACTGAAATCTGATACCTGTAAGACACATTGCATGTATACTTACATGTTTGCTTTTAAAAAATTCAGGCGGTTACACAAATTATTAATATATCATCATTTCATATTTTAAATGGCTCTTCATGTCTTTACATTAACTTTTCGTCTTAAAACTGTAATCAATTAAATGTTATTCAGCAAATGCATTGCCAAAGTTTCATTAGCCTAGAATAATTTTTCTTGATGTTGGGATTTTTTCTCCATCAATGTACATATTGTCTGGAAAATAACATGTTATAGCAGTTGAAAATAAGACAAAAAAATTTAAAATTACCATATTGTTGGCCTAATTATCAGAATGTGTAACTCCTTTTGGATGAACTTTACAAGAGCAAGTAATAATTGTTTATTTTGACTAAGCAAATGAATTATTTCAATGCAATTATGAATCTAATAGTAAAAATGATCAAAGAATTTAATTTTAAAACAAAATTTTTTTTAATAGATTTTTAGGCTTTAAAATACTTTACTAGATAGCATTAGAAGTATTTTGATATTTTGTGGCATTACCCATTCTGATAATTAGACTGGCAATATGCTAAATAAGAATACAGATTCACTTTATTTTTTCTTCAGAATCATCTACATCTTCTTCAATGAAAGAAGTATAAGATTCATAAGCCTTTTCTGCCTAAAAATAAAAATCATAGGTAACAAAAAAATTTAAGCTTCATATAATACAATAAAATATTTTTTTTAGTTAAAAAACATTTTTTTTTATTAATAAAGTCAGAGGAATACAGTAAAAATAAATTGATACTAAGAGCAGAAATAAAAGAAACTGTGAGAAACTGTATTAGTATTATGCAAAAATATGCTCTTATGATTTTGTAACAAACAAATCTTTGAAATATTGGCTAAAGTCTAGAATGGGGTATCTTTGGATGAAGTTGGTAATGATAGACTTTTGCAGATAGCAAAATAGGAAATTCCAAACAAAATAATAACAATGAAAAATACGATTTCAATGTTTATAAATAAAATTACTGGAATTTATGAAGTAAATGGCTGACTGGTAGTGCACTGCGCTTCCACGCTACAGGTCCGGGGTTTGAATCCCGGGCTGGGCAAGGTCAACTCAGCCTATCATCCCTGCAGTGGGTGGATAAACAAGTACCATGTTTGCTTGGGAATTAAACACTGGGGGATTTGCAGCAGACTGACCATCTGACCATGCACCTCAGTACCCAAGGTCATGAAAACTTAGTTGGGCGCAGTAGGCCTTGGCCCTCTACTGCACCACTGTGTTTGGTTCAGTATTGTTGAAATTTAGTGAATAAACAGAATCTTTTAAAATTTCTAAAAAATAAAGTTTTACTTTTCGTAAGAATTTAATTATTCTCAGAAAAAATAAACCTCTTTAAGATTGCTAAGGAAGATGCAATGCTGCTCATTATGGTTTTCGGTATCCTTTTCCATACGAACTCGTAAAATTAGAATAGAATTGAATCTCAAAAGCAGTTGAGTTCTATTGCACTCAAGAAGTTTGCCCTTCATAACATTTCTTTCTAAAAGAATCTGAAAAGAAATGAAATCACAATTGGCTTTTTGAACCCCCATATCCATTTTTATTACAACCTGTATATCATACCTAATTTATTTTTTTCTACTATTCTTTCTTGTAGATCACCCAATATAATGCTTATTCATTCATCTCACAAAGTATTTTTAAATAAATTCATCAGCCAAATTTTTTTCTATCAAATGTTAGTCCTTTATGAAAACTAAACATTTGATGTTAATTACAGTAAAATCTTCAGCAGTGCCTCATTGTGTCACAGGTGTTTTTCCTTTGAATACCAAAAATTATTTTAAAAAGACATGTAAAATACATTTCTCAGTTCTACTGTCCAGGAAAAATAACTGAAGACAACTCTAAGAAAGAAAGAAAGAAAAATAATATAAATTGTAATGAATACTGAAGCCGAAATTTAAAAGAAGTTTTTCAACAAGAACAATGAAATGTTTAATCTATGAAAATTCTCAGTCTTTTTAAAAACACTTGCTTGTTTTAAATAACAAACTGCAAATAAATATAGAGAACACACATCCTTAATGGAATAAATCTGCATTTCATTGTATCTAGATTACCAAAGATATATATATAGCCCTAATGAAATTGTTACCACACCACGAAAATTAAAAAACATTGCCAAATCCAAGAAGCACTCAATACTACACTCTCCAGCTGTTATATCTAACTGCAATACATCATCAATAAAAAAAATTACTGGTGAAATACATATATTTAAGAATGTAATGATTTCAAATAATATTTTGTTAAAAATAAATTAATTCAGAAATTAGGCTTAAAGTTTAATTTGAAAAATTAATCTTTAATTTCATTAAACAATTTACTGCTTTTTTGTTAAAGCATTATGGAAGAAAGAAGAGGGAGGGGAAGAGTCACAATCTGAAAATACTTATTTTCTTTCAAACATACATTTTTACATACTTCTTTTTTAATTAGGTAATCCTTAAAATCAAACAGAACAGTTTTTTTAAAAAAATTTGACCATTGATAACATCAATAAAATTAAAAGAAGTAATATAATATTTAAACATAAGAGTATTCATGTGAAATATTGAAATTTGATAGAAATATATTTTCTGACATTACCAAACCTAGTTCTGAACTTTTTTATTAGTCTTCCATTCCACCAAAATATAAATACTTGTAACATGACAATCAATTAAAAAAAATCAAACTAAAATTATGTTTTTACATACTTTTTTAATAAAAACTGGTTCCAAATGTTCATTTGCTGCATTTTCTTCGCAGCCATCTACACTTGATTCATCTTCACTTTCTCCCATACAAGATTGTGCTTTCAAAAAGCTTTCATAAGTATCATAAGAATCATTCTCCACATTATCAGGCAATCCAGATGACATTCCACTCTCATTACCTAGACATGTGTTTTCCAATGACGAGTGTTTATTAATGGAAATGCTACTATCTTTTAATTGTTTCTTAGGTTTCTCACTATCAGATTGTAAGAGATGAGAACTAGAATCTTTCCTTTTTCTCTTAGCCATTGGAGACAGATATCATAGAACACCTGAAATAAGAAAAAAAGAATTTTATGTTAAAATTTTCTTGGGTACAAAAGTATGACAAATAATAAACTATACAAAATTATGTAATTTGAATTAATAATTCAAGCATTTAAATATGTATAAGACATGGCAATAAAAACATCACAGACAAATTAATTACAGCAAGAAAAAATAAATTTCTAATAATTAATCATAAATATAAAGATTTTTAAAATATTGATACAATTAGAATTTTAAAACTTGCATGCTGCAAAAATATATAAAAATATTTTTAAAAACAATTGCTTGCAAGGCAAATGATTTTTTTTAATTGCATTTAATAACTAATTACTGTAAACTTTTTACAGTAGATTTTTCTTACCCATTTAAAAAAAAGATAGGACTTTTATCACCAACAACAATTATTTGTAGATCTCTACTAGGGTTTGCAGCCCCAGGATCCTGGTAGTTTTTTCAAATCACAGGATTAAAAGAACTAATCCCTGGATTAAATTTTGGTCTGAATTATATTTTGAAATTTTTTTTCAAAGTATTGTAAATCTGGTATTACATTTAATGTATCTCATTTACTTTTTTTTGTAATGTATACGTTTAATGTCAGTTTTCTTACGTGTTGAAGGGTTCGAGGCGGGAGTGTACGTTAAACTGTGAAATTTTATACATGTTTTCTCTTATTTTCATTTGTAACTTTCTCCCCATCACAACTGGGGGTCAGTAAACGGACATTTCTCCCACCCTCAGGATGTCCGGTGCCAGCTAACTTGGACAGAGGCAATTAGAATTTTTGGAAGATATCTAGTAGGGTTTTCTCACCCCCGGGATCCCGAAATTAAAATAACTAATTCTTGGTTTTGATTTTTGTCTAAATTATATTAAAAAATATTTTTCTCAATAAAATTTTTTAAGAATTTAATTTTTCAAAAATTTATGTTTTGTTTATGAAATATGTACATAGAATATTTTTGTGCAATTATAAGTGCTATAGGTAAAAAAAATAATTTATGCACAGCTCTCATTTCTCATATGTGAGAACATCACACAGATCTAAGTGGCTCACTGCAATGCTTACACAACAATATAAGCAACATCTCAAGAATAGATTTTGTCACAGTTCCTTCTTCAATTAAATGCCATTAACTAACAGCGGACCTGCTTGGAAGACTTGAGGAACTTCAAATTCCATTGCATTACTAACAGCTCATGCAACTGGATCTTCAATTTCAAATGAGGTAACACTTGAAATTGATTCACCATTCTGATTCAATAACCGGATCAGTTTATATACAAAAAGCATCAAGTGTAACAGAACTAAATAAAGTTATCAAAGAGGTATATGCATCAATGCAGTCTATTAGATTTGAGACACTGTCATCAAAAATTCGAAAAGAAAGGTCTCTTTTTTGAAAATGGATGGAATTTCACTACCTGAAAAGGACATACTCCTATTTAATGACGATAATACCTACTAATAAAGAATCCGAACATGCATTTTCTTTGGCAGGACAATTTGTAACAAAATTAAGAAGCAGTTTCAACGATGAAACGCTGGACGAGCTGCGTTTTTATAAGCTTATTTACAGAAATACAGAAAATAAAGAAATGCTTTTTTAAAAATTTTTTTCACTATGCACTATTTTTATTTGCTTTTTATGTTGAATTAATTTTTTATATTTGTTTCATTAAAATACTATTAAATAAATTTTTAATTATATTTTCAGTTTTATTATGCACAATTTCAACTATGCTAATATGTAAGTATTTTTAATAAATAGTTCAAACCTGACCCTGGGATTTGGATAATGTAATCCCGGGTTTGAAAATATGACACAGGATAGCAAACCCTAATCTTTGCTGCTACTCAATGGGATATGGATGACGGCTAATACAGTTTTGAATTGTTTATTAACACTGCACTTAGAAGCAACATGCAGGCTTTTGTCAATAGATCTCACCACATACTTTTGAGCCACAATTACAAATCAACAGTGAAGCTGGCTTTCTAATCTCCAAGCATCTATATAACACTGTGAAAATTCACAAATTTAATGTGCATCTGCCCAGCTACATGACAGGAACTCAGTAGAATTAGAACTCAAACCAAGGAATCACACACATGCCATATGCTTGGAGCCATGTCTACTTGCCTATTATAGTCAAAGCATAATTTTAAAGCTAACTCAAGAAAAGATGATTACACTCTGATTTGTAGAAACAGTAGTATCAGACTCTTGATTTTCAAACACTACCATGGATTAGTCAGATCAGAATTTCTTGGTAAACTTTGGGTCATTAAAAAAAAAAGTAATGGAGGATAATTCAACATATATTGTCTTTAGCCTCGCTGTTTCAGTAATCAGGTACAAATTCTTATAGGAAGCTAATTTGGATACGTATGTATTATCACAACCTGTTGGTGAGAATAGGAAATGAAGCCCAAGATTCCAATCAGCACATACGACACACGCGAAATTGGGGTTGCCAACTTGGCAAGTTATCTTGAACATTGGCAATAAGATTCAAGTACCCTAGTTTGTTACAATCTGGCTTAAAATATAAAAATTGTTGTAAGGAAAGGAAATTATAATAGAAAGTTTTATTTCTGATAATTAAGCTTTGTATTCTAAACACTGAAAAAAAAAAGATGGTTGTTTTAACATGTAAAGTTTCACTCTCACACACACGTTTTAACGGTACTTACATATTAGCGTCATTGCAGCAAAATTGGCACCTCCCTAATCAAATCTATATATATAAAGGAGAAAAGCGACTCACTGACTGACTAATCACGATATCTCCGGAACTATTCAACTTATAGACATGAAATTTGGTACACATGTTCTTTTCATGGAGTAGAGATCCGCTAAGAACGGATTTTGCGAAATTCGAACCGCAAGGGGCGTTATAAATAATTGTTTCCATTTTTAAACTACTTGACGTACAATCTTGAAATTGGGTAAACAGATTCCTTTCATTGAGTAGGAATCGGCTACAAAATGAGTTTGGTGAAAATCAGCCCCAAAGGGGTGTTGCGGGGGCGTAGGGAGCATTATAGATAATTATTCCCATTTTTAAGCTATTAGATGCACAGTCTTTAAATTTGATAAAAAGATTCCTTTTATAGAGTAGAGATCAGCTACAAGAGGGGTTTTGTGAAAATAGTCCCCCAAGTAGCGTTGCGGGGAATTAAGGGGCGTAATAGATAAATAGTTCCATTTTTAAACTACTTGACCTACCTGCATGAAAATTGATAGGCATGTTTCTTTAATGGAGTAAATATCCGTTACAATATGGGTTTTGGGAAAATTGACCCCCAAGGGGTGTTGCGGGGGGTTAAGGGGACATATAAAGAATCATTCCAATTTTTAAACTATTAGACGCACACACTTGAAATTTGGTAAGCAGATTCCTTTCATAGAGTAGAGATCTGCTACAAAATGAGTTTCGTAAAAATAGACCTCCAAGTGGTATTGGGGAAGGGCTTAGGAAGCATTATAGATAATTATTTCCATTTTTAAACTATTTGACGTACTGTCTTTAAATTTGATATATAAATTCCTTTCATAGAGTAGTCCCCTATTGCAGAGAATTAAGCGGCATAATAGATAAATTTTTCCGTTTATAAACTACTAGACTTACCTGCTTGAAAATTGGTAGGCATGTTTCTTTCATGGAGTATATATCCGCTACAAAATAGGTTTGGGGAAAATTAACCCCAAGTGGTGTTGCAGGGGGTAAGGGCTTTATAAATACCGATTTTTAAGCTATTAGACATACAGTCTTGAAATTTGGTAAGCAGATTCCTTTTATAGGGTAGAGATCCCTTACAAAATGGGTTTCGTTGAAATTGACTCCCAAGTGGCGTTACGGGGCTTAAGGAGCTTTATAGATAATTATTTCCATTTTTAAATTACTGGAAGTACAGTCTTAAAATATGATAAGCTGAATCCCTTCATGGAGAAAAGATCCGCTATATAATGTGTTTGTGAAAATCAACCCCAGGTGGCGTTGAGGGGGCTCAAGGGGCATTATAGATAATTTTTTTTCCATTTTTAATTTATTAGACTCACAGTCTTTAAATTTGGTAACCAGATTCCTTTCAGTACATTTCCTAAAAAGGGTTTTGTGAAAACAAACCCCCAAGTGGCGTTGTGGGGGCACAAGGTGCGTTACACATAATTATTCCCATTTTTAAACTATTAGACGTACAGTCTTGGAATTTGGTAAAAAGATTCCTTATGCAGAGTAGAGAACCGCTACAAAATATGTTTCGTGAAAATCAAACCACAAGTTTCATCATGGGATCACGGGGAGTTATAGAAAAAAAATTCCCGTTTTTGAATTGTTAGACCCACATACTTGAAATTGGTTAAGCATGTTCTTTTGTTGAATAGGGATCTACTAAGAATGCATTTTAGGGAATCAACTCCTGGAGTAGTAGTGGGTTACTGGGGCGTATTGACACAAAAAAAAATCTTTCCCCCCCCCCAAACTACAAGGACTATAATAGTGGAATTTGGTTTGTATTTTCCTTTTGTTAAATTGAAATCCGCTAAGAACAGTTATATTGGAGAACGACTCTCAACGGAATTACAAGAGGGTATTGATTATAAAAACTTCATTTTTACTCTATTAGACTTAGTCTTAAATTTGTCTTGCATGTTTATTTTACAGAGTAGAGATTCATCACAAAAATTGGTTATGCAGAAATCTACTTGGTCATAGGGTTACGAAAGAGCAAACATCATTCTATACTTCAATTTTTTAAATTTTTAGAAAATACAAATTAGAAGTCCTGTCCTTTTTTATATCAAGAGTTACAGGTATACTTATATTTCTCAATATAATCGAATTCTTAATGCTAGGGCTTAGTATCAATAATATATATATAACATCATGAAATGCCCAGCGTAGCGGGCGGGTAACGGCTAGTCTTGATATAAAGGCAACAAAGATTCTAATGTATTTTAGATGAAAAAATAGTAATCAATCAGATTTTGGTGGAAAATGGCACGTTTTGGCTGCGGTGACCCTAATACATAAGTACCATTTTAATTTATTTTAATATTCCTATTAAAATTTTCTTTTACATCATAAAAGGATTCTTAAAGAGGAAACTAGTTTGTTACAATCTGGCTTAAAATATAAACACTGTTGTAAGAAAATAAAATTATAATAGAAAGTTTTGTTTTTGATTATTAAGTTTTGGTTTTTAAACAATGAAGAAAAACTGTTGCTTTAACAATCAAAGTTTCACTTTCTCTCTCTCACACAAATAGTTTTGACTTATTATGTATTAATTCGTATTAAAATTTTATTTTATATCTTGGTAAATAAAATATAATGTTTGTATGAATCCTACAAAAAAAAAGGTAACATTTGTACAAAGGGTTAGTTATAGGGTCCATGAAATCAATACATAGAAAACTCATCGGTAAGATGGAGAACATAATCCTGTGTATGTTAGGTTCTAGGATAAGATAGTGGAACTAATTTGATTTCGGTAAGCTTCTAGTTTTTGGCGTGATTTCGAAGTGTCCAAGTCTAATGTTATCGTATTGTAATAATATCGCTAAATCATGACGAAATTTTACAATTTTTTTGGTGGAAAAATATGAAGCATACTAAATTAGAACCGGCGGGCATTTAATGGCACTAGTATTCGAGCTCACTCCTCACCGGCCACGAATTGAAGATCACGACGACTCAGCTACTGTGGCCGTGTGTGTTGCTAATCTATAAACGGATGGCGAAATAATAAAGAACATCAAATCAAAACTAATTTCAGCCACAATGAGACTGCAAGCTTTTTATAAAACGGTAAAAATTCACAAGTAATCAAAGAAAATTATCGATACTCATTAGCAATTTCTAAAATTAAGTATAGTGTTCAGGTATTTTTTTTAAAAAACATGCATGAAAATTAAAAACACCTAAAAAGACACATACAATTTTCAAATTCAGACTCTAATTTAAAAAAAAAATATATATATATATATATAACATAAAACTTACCAACACGCTCTACCGATGTAAATATTTGAATTAAGTATTGCCATTCATTCAAATTATAAAACTTCTGTAAAGCGTTTTTTGAATTTCCTTCAGTAATGTATTTTATTCATTGCTTAGCATATCTTCGTTTACAATAATGTTTGCTTAGGAGTATATCCTAAGGAAGCATTTTAATATATTTAATGGGAAAAGAATGCGAAAATTTTCCCGTGAGATTTGCCGGGCAAGGACCTTATTTGTTTGAATAAGAAAAAAAACTGAAGAAACTTTAGAAAAGTAAACTTGTAAATAATATAACTATAATTTAAGCGTAAGAATCTTTCAAACTTTTAATGGTAATTTTTTTTTAAGCTACCTTTTAACCGATTAGGTATTAAGTGTCTGAAATTTTTTTAAGGTTTTCAAGAATGGCATCAAAACATTTCACATGCATGTTTTGGTATAAGTGAATTCGAAAAAGCTTTGTGCAAGTATGGTCCGCATGAATTCAATTCTTTGGGTAAAGATTTTGAAAGAAAAAAAAAGTTAACTTTTAGTGGCATAGTTAAAATATTGTTTTATATTGTGGGCTTTTTGGTACAAATTTAATATCGGTTCGCTACTTCTTTCTGGTGTGGTTTTGAAACCGTGCCAAATAAAGTGGTCAGTCTTATGTTTTCGCTCTAATTAGGCGAAATTTTACAACTATTTTGTGGAAAAATCTGTAGCGTATCGATATCAAATTAGTGCCTAAATGTTTTCAAATCTGTATTTTATTAAAAGAGTAAATTAAAAATTTATGAAATTCATAACTACGTCTAATAGTGAATTCACCTAATATTTCTTTCCCGGTTAAAGTGTAGTATAGGGGGGGGGGATGTTAATTTTTTTGGCGACTATAAGCGGTCGCCAAGTTATTTTTCCCGCGATAGCTGTTTTTGGCGACCGGATTCGTTAGCCAAGCTATTTAATTAATCAGTAAATGTTCCAAAAATTTACAAATTGTAATTTTTTTGAAATAAAAATGAAGAGATATTAATGTGAAATATTTATAAAACTATAATCTATGCATAAAATTAAAAATTGAATTATTTTAAGCAGTAGAAATTGTAATTTAGAATATTTCAGAAGTAGGCTTACCTGGGCCCAGGAGAGCTCTTCCAAAGGAGGGTATATTTCTTTTACTGCCTCTAAAAAGGCAGTGAATAGGTCATTTGGATTGTTGGGTTGCTTCATCTTTCTCCACATGTACTCCGCAAGGTAAGAATCAAATTGATCCTTACACCTGCGGGTTCCAGGCAGACATTTTTTAATGGCACTCTATGAACCCTCAATGGAGTTTGTGTGAGCACCTGTTTCTGGATCCTTAAAATGCAACATATGATTGACTGAAAGATGAAGGAAACCTTCATCTTCCAGGCAATTATAAGCTTTCCAACAATCCGATATGATGGTGGTATCCTCCTTTATGTTGCTCTTGATGGATTGTAGAAGAGTATCCTTCGACCTATATTGAACCACAGGAAAAAAACACTTATTCAAAGATCTTTCAATTCCTCCAAACACCTGGTTCCATTCACTCGTTTGCCTCTGTTGTACTTCCTTTTACCAAACATACTTTTGTCAATTTCTACAATCACATCTGGACCTCCAAGCATCAAACTGTCGTACACACACATTTCCATGGATACTTCTCTACAAAAACTCATCCATCCCGTGACTGTTTTCTTCGAAACATTTAGTTCAAAAGAAATGAAGTCATGGTTGGCCTTTCGCACCCACATATTTGTTAATTTTAGAATATCTAGCATACTCAGCTTACTCTCCTCAAACCAGCTATTCTTCCTTACAGATCTCTTCATGTGATGTCCATTTGCTCCTTTCTTTCAGCATTCCCAAATATGTCAATCACTTGAATTCTTTTTCACCAGTTGCATAGCTTTCTTGCAAACAGAACATTCAGCACTGGCAGCTATCAATCCTTTTTCCATGCACCACTGTATCACAGTCAATTTATCCTTTTGTTCCAAATAAAAAAAAACGCAAATCATACCTTTTAGACATTCTTTTCAGGATAAATCAAAGGAAAATAAAAAGAAATCAAGAAAGTGGAATATGAAAAAGGGCTTGAAGCATAAAGTATCCAATATGGATGAAAATAAATTTTAAAATGAAAAATAAATAAAAGATGAAATTTTTTATTTGAAAATCGTCTGCTCTTGTTGAAATTATCCGCAATTTTATTAATTAACCAATAGAAATTTTTTAAAAGCAACACTTGACCTTATTTGCATAAAACGACAAATCAAAAATCAAGGGTTACCAAATGGAACAGCACGCCAGAATGAATTCGTTATCTCACCATGAAATTTCGATAAAAATTACCAAATCCAAAGGGAATTTACTATACTATTACCTATACTACACTTGGGCGTTCTTTCCCCCTTGTTGTATTTTAGTAGCACATACATATTATCCACACACACAATTGTCAACTGTGTTAACCCCTTCTCGCTCCCGTCAAAATCAAGGGGTGAAATTTCCCCCACTATTTCTCGTGTCCATGATATTTCTGCTCTGGAGTGTTAAAAATTATCGTGCTAAAAAAGTTAAAATTATCTGTTTCTTTTGTGCTGAATCGTATTTATTTCAAACCAGATGGCAGAACCAGATTATTAGTAACATGTTTAGAGATGGCCGTTTTATTTTAAACTAGATGCACAATCAAACATTTATTAACGATATGTTTTTGTAACTTCAGCTGTTACTTAGTTCATTTTTCATGAATAAACGTGGGTTGTATTCATTGATAATATATATATATATATATTAATTTTATATACATTATAGAGTTAGTCAGGAAATGAACAGATTCTAGTTTATGTATGAATGGATCTGCGAGTGATTCTGAAATGATTGATTGTTTTGAAAGTTTGGTTAGTGAATCTAAGAGCAGTGATGATGGATCTATGCTGTTAGTTGTGATGTTGGCTTTTGCATCTCATGCTTTAAAATTTATTTCTCAAGAAAAAAATTACAAATGTGTTTTTGCATTTGCATAAGTGTAATAAAATTCTCCTTTAATATTTAAAACACATGTTTTTTTAATTTTTCTTTTTGCTGGAAAACCAACATTCAATCATAATAACCCTAAATGTTGGCTTTTCTTAAAAAATTAGTTTTTTGTATTTCAAGCTAAAAGTTTACCCAAATATTAAAAATAAACAAATATTGAACATACACTTAGTTTTGTATAATTTTCTTGAATTAAAAAAAAAGCACCTTTATGACCGTTTTCTTCAAAATTATGTGATCGTTAAGGGGTTAATAACTCGCTGAGTTGGCAACCCCAATTTCCTATATGTTGTACATGCTGATTTGGCAACCAGGTACTTCGTTTTATATGATGTCACCGGTAAATTCTTATTATAGCCTTCCCCTTCGCGAAAATTTTTTTCAAGGTACATTCTTCAAAGTCGAGTCCAGGCTAGCTGGAAAAAACATGGCGTTTTATCTGAAGGAGCAAAAATGGAAAACAGAACTTAAAGAAGAATCCGGGGGAAAATTAGCTTTTAAAAATAGTAGGTACTTTTTAAAACTTACTGAACAATTCCATGAAAAATTTAACTTTTCAAATATTGAAAATGAAGAACATTCCGAAAGGTAGAATCGAAGTTCCTAAGAGAAATTTTTTGGACGTTAAGAACAAATTCAGTAAAATCTCAGCTTCTAAAAATAGGAAATTAGGGGCTTTATAATAAGTAAAAATTGATATCCGAAGGTCAAAAATGGAAAATTTAACTTTTGAAAAATAGGAAATTAAGAGCATTCCGAGAAGAAGGAATCCAAGTTTGTTAGGGAAAAAATTGAAATATTTTAGACATTAAGAACAAATTAATAAAAAATTCAGCTTCTGAAAGTAGGAAATTAAGGATATTCTAATAAGAAAAAGTTTGATATCCAATCAACTTAAATAGAAATTTCTTTTTAACTGTTGAAAAATAGAAAATTAGGAAAATTTTGAACTGAAAGAATCGATGCTCAAAGGAGAAAAATTAAAACTTTTTGAACAAATTCCTGCATGATTTAGTTTTTTAAAAAGATATTAAACACCTTCTAAAGTTACTCAAACGACTTTTGCTAAACCATGTACCTTTCCTTACATCATACGGATTCTTTCCTCCTTTCAAACGACATCTCCAACATCTTAACTTTTTTCCCATAAGCATCATCTAATAATTGCCACCTTTTTTTCTGAAAAATTTTATAAAAACAATTAAACTGTGCTTTTGTCTCATTAACATATTATCCGAATAACAGCAAAGCATTGAAAAAATTGTACCGGTTGTTACCACTCATATATAGTTAGTACGATTGCTGAAGTTAACATAATTAATGGAAATTAATATTTGCAGATACCTAATGGTTTCTTATTTTTAAAAAATGAAAAAGAGGGGTAGCTAGCTTGAGGACAAAAAAAGCTCAGGGGGGGGGGGTGCTATAATAGGACCCAACCAAACATCTCCAATAGGTTGTGATAATATGTTAGTACCGTTTTAGTCTACACCTTGTGGGCGAAAAAAGTGATGAATGCGACAGTAGTAGAGTATGTCATATGTGTTCTTTTTTATTAAAGTAGCTATATGTAACAAGTGTTCTGTAAACTAGGTGCAAATGATGATTTCATAATAAAGATTCTTGGCATTATATGAAATGAAGTACATGATTGCTATTTCAGCGCATAAGACACATGTAAAATTGGAGTTGCCAACTTGTGAGTTATCTTGGATGTTGACAATTGTTGCGATAATACATAAGTACCAGATTCTTTTTTAAATTAATCTCTGTATATGGTTCTTTGGGCTCCATGGGCTTAGTTGGGGCCAGGAAATTGCAGTCTGTGTTATCGAGTCATGAATTTGAATCCTGGTGCCATTAAACATCTGTCATGTAGAGAGACTGGTACATATTCTGTTGAGGCTAAAAGTTCCTCTGGTTGGTGTGCTATAAAAATTTGGTGCTAGTACAGGTGTCATACTTCCTTCTTGACAGAGGTATAGAATTCTGAAGTTTTTTATCGATTGGTTTTAATCCAAATTGTGACATTAAAGAAAAAAATCGGTTCTTACATATTATAGCAACCGTATAGACAGCATTGTATGAAATGAAGCACACAGTTGCTAATTCAGCGCATAAGACATATGTGAAGTCAGGGTTGCCAAATCGGCGAGTTATCTTAAATGTTGGCATTATTGTGATACTACATAATACCAAAAAAATCAAATCAGAATATGATTCCCATTGGACTTCTTTTTTTATTTATATTTATATTTTACTCTTTTTTTTAATAAAATTAACTATGAATTTCATTGAAACAAATTAAATATTTTTTTGGTGAGATTTAATATTCTACTATGTAAACTATTTTTCCAATCTGTATCTTCTTGACTGTAGTGTTAGTTTACTTATTTTATGATGAAAATATTCAGTTTTATTTTAGAGAAAACTTATATTAAAGTTTTTTCATTTTAATTGTATATTTTGTCAGTGTGCATGAAAATGAATAGTGTTTTGAAAATTTTGCATGTCATGTTTCTTAGGTTCCAATCTCTAACATTAATTGGTGTCTAACATTAAAAATACTTTTTGGGCATCTCCATGGAACGGATATTGTGATAATATCCGAGATGGTACTCATTTAAAAGTGTTTCAGATTTCAGTGGTTTATTAATTTTCACACAAATATGTGCAGTTTTAGGGGATTGAAATCTTTTGATTAAACTGCATAACTAAGTTTTTGTTGAACAAAATATTTGACCTTTTTACTGAAGGTTGGTTTTCAATATAAAAAAAAAAGACTTAAGAAATTGTTTGGTGAATTGTTGAAATGTTTAATGCAATGGACATTTTCTCATGAGGTAACAATGTTAGAGTACATCTAGTTTTTATAGTTATTATTATTTTTAACTCCTATTGATAACATATATAAGTCTACAAAAAACACTTTTGGAAATTTGATTTGATAATTTTTGTTAATCTTTGTTTTTTAGTGTTCTAAAACCAAAAATGAGGTCAGTTTTTCTCCATCAAGTACAGTTCTAGTTCAATCTCATATAAGTACAGTAGTTATAATGATAAAAAAAAAGAAAAAAAAATTGGGCCAAAAAATTTTATTTATTTTTATCTTAGTTAAAAAACCAAATTCATATTTATCTATACAGGTAACAGCTTGTCAGAGTAATCAATGATGCATATTTAGATACTTACATATTAACATGACTACATTTAAATATGTGTTGTGTGAATCGCTACATTTTACATCGAAATCTGACTGCTTCCCCCCCCCCCCAATTAAAACATGCAAGAATCTTGTTTTTGTTATAATTGTTTTCTTGCTATTATGATATCATGGCATGATACATGTGGCCCAAATTGGCTGTGGTGACATTAATAAGTAAGTATCCATGTTTAATTATTGGGTAAATGATCTAAGTGATTGTATTTACTTTAAATGACACAAATGGACTTAGAAAATGAGTTGCAAAATGGGCTTCCAAGTTCTAGATATATTAAGTTTAAACTGGTTCGCTTCAGAAGGCTACTAAGAGAGGCGACTTGACTACTAAGGTCAGACAAGTATGTTCTTGTCTGAACATAAACACCACTTGTTCCAACCTATACCACCTATTGAAAGAGAGTAATATTAGAAATGCTTAGTGCTTAGAAAATAACGAAGAAGAAAAAAAATTAAGTAAAATAACTGCTACTTGTCTATATATATTTGGTACATATGCTACAAAACTGGTAGCATGTTCTGTGATTTGGAAAAAAATCTGTATGTGATGGAAAAAAACTGACTTTATTTTCCATTTCAGCACACCAAAAATTATCAAATCAAATTTTGGGTTGTAGACCTATGTAATTGACAGTTATGACCTTAGTTTTTAGATTAAAAGAAACCCCTTAAACTGATTGTTTCTTAGATCTTTAACTATATGTTAAATAAAGGAAAGAAGTTTGATATAATATGCCTTTATCATAGTAGTTAAATGATGATATTGTTTGCAACCATTATTATTTTTATAATAAATGAGTAATATTTTGTATAGGTTGCAAACTATCTTTCTAAAGCTTTATGGATCTTCTTTTTTCTAACTTCTAGAAAGAGCGAAGAAAATTCTTTGACAGTGTTAGGATTCTTGCTCGGGGTGGACGAGGTGGAAATGGACTCCCTAAGTATGGTGGCATAGGAGGAAAAGGAGGAGATGTTTATGTTGAAGCTAAAGATTCTTATACTTTGTCACAATTGAAAAAGAAGTATCCTACTCAACGTTTTATTGGTGGTTCTGGTGGAAATAGCAAGTAAATATAACAATTATTTAATGGTTAAAGTTTTTTGGATGCTGATTTATTATACCATCTAACTAATTCCTCAAATAAAAAGACATAGTCAAGTGCTGCAGTATGCAGCCAGTGTTGGAAAGCTGTTCTCACCATATGAGGACAGCATTTGTCAATGCTTTTTCTTTAGGTGAATTGGGGCATAAACGAGTAAATAGCTATATAAGTCATAACAATTTAAAAGAGTATTTTGATTAGAGCAGGAAATAATTTAAAATGCTCTAAGAACTTGTTTTATTATATGTATACTAAAGTATACTTATTAAGTAAGTATACTACTATTTATTAAGGGTACTCAAAGTAATTAAGAACTATAAATAAAGAATATAACAAACACTACAAGTAAGTGCTCTAAGAGGCTTAACATACTTAGTAACATAGATAAACTAGAATAAAACACTTGTTATAAAAACTTATTAAGATTATTTCCTGCCTAATAGAATAACATATAAAACATTAAAATAATAAATATACTTAAGGAGATAAAGCACAAGATGCCAGCAGTATAAGTATAGAAATTTTGCTTACTAACATGATGTATAGGTTATTCTTTGTAACCACATCATGAGATTCTGATTTGGTGCTGTAGTGTTTAGCTACTGTTGGCAGTAGATTTTTTGAGAGTTTGGCAATATTCTCTGCACTTGCATGAGAAGTTATTATTTATATGGGAGAAAGTAGTTGACCCTAAAACAAAGCAGATAAAAAAAGATAGTACCTTGGTTTTGGAGTGTAAAGGCACTGGACTGAATTTTGTGTACAGGAAAAAAAAGTTCCTTTGTTTTTGCCCAACATACAGGGCTGGGATTTTGCTGTTCCAAGAAGAGGTAATTTCCTGGTTTTTGTGTTTAGTGCAGTGAACATCACTTGCTCCCCCCCCCCCCCTGTATTTAGAACAATAGAATATTATTCTTTTGGCAGGAAGTGTCTGGAATTAGTGGAAGAAAATAGTATTGAAAGACAGACATTACAGATGCCATGACTTTGGTAGCTTAGTGGTCAAGTTCACAGACTCACGGCTGGTGTGTCATGGGTGTGAGCCTAGTGCCACTAAAGACCCTCCATGTACAGGGGGCTGATGCACATTAAATTTGTCGAGGCTCAAACTTCCAATAGTGTGGTTTGGAAGTAAGGAGATAAGGGTTCCAGCTCAAATGTCGTCCTCATCACTTGACCATGGTTCACAGTGACAAGGTCCATTGCCAAAAGCCCTCATGCAACTGTATAGTATGATGTTAATATAACTCCTCTCTCTTTCTGATTTTGTGCCACTTGTCTATAAATTTAGCCCATTGATGATAAGCAGATTAACCATTTTATGCCATCTGTTTAAGCTGAATTTTGTCTTTGTAATGTCTTTATTATTTTCTTTTTCCTTCACGACACAGCAGGTCGGGCCACCAGAACAGAATTCTATCTTTCTTATTACAGCAAAAACATAAGCGCCATCCACCGCACTTCTAAAACAAGGGACTCTCTCTCCTCTGACCATCAGGTTCGAGGGTCAATCACCTTCTCCCAAAAAACAGTAAGACGCGCTAAATAGCGCAAACATTCAATAATCTCCTGCCAACAGTAGCCAGACACTACACGTCGCCGCCATGATTATGGTTAATTGCAAATTAAGCATACATTTGAAACAAAAAAACTGGCTACTTTGACGGACCTCTTCCTGAAAACTACACTACTACATACACGAGTACAATTATTGGTAAATAACAAATATGGGTTACCTAATAAACACTATACTAGAAACATATAAGAAAATACAAAATCAGCACATTCACATAAAAAGTATTGCCAAGAAATATCCAAAAACAGTTACTAATGTTAAACAATAAAGAAAAGAACAGTTTACATCAAAGAAACACACATAGGAAAATTCTCCAATTCTAAGTAACTAATAGTTTAGAAAAGAATTAAGATTTATGATACAAACAAAATGTCATCAACTTTTCCTCTCTGTATTCAGGTAGTAAATAAGCAAACCAACATTTCACTATGAATATCAAGCTTCACAAATACCATTTTTGAATTAATTCTAAGAGTACACAGTTAAACAACACTTAAATACGTAAATAAATTCAATAATAGACGGTTTCCCTAGCAAACTATGAAAATTTCACTTTTAAATGAATATTAAGGTTAACGTATATGCTTAAACAATGCACACAAAAAATAATAATAAGGATACATAATATAAATTATTAATGTCCAACCGATAGTGATTAATTATTTTACCTCCTGGGCAATGTCTTCCATCAAAATTGTTCATTTGGGGGGGACAAGTGTCCAGTTCCATTCGTGTTTTAACTGGTGTTGCGGGGGGGGGGGGTGAATTTAACTGTTTCTCCTTCAGTCCCTGAAAGTGTTCCCCACTCACGTTGGGTCAAGGCCCCCCGGTTCTGGTTTCATCCCTAAATTTTTCCTCAGCAGCTGTCCAAAGATTGGGGGGAAGGCTCCCACATTTTCCCCCTCTCCATCTTTCTTCGATCCCACAGTGCACGAGAGGGGCTTTTCCTTCATAACCAAAATCTCCATAAATGGTCACTTTTGGTTTGGCTCGCCATTTAGAAACACTATTCCCAAGTTTTTGATAATCTATGTGGCTCTTTCTCAACTTGAGTCTAACCTTTTTCCACATTTTAGCTTTCATTGTCTTTTGATCATCTCTTTCTCGCAATGCTTGTCCCATCTTCTTAATACCAACTCGTTTGATAAAATCAAGCAGTTTCCAAGCAGGTTTTTCTATTCCTTGTTTATCTTTAAAACACCAATGATGGGACACAAGTATAATGTTGCTTGAGGCTTTTAAATCCACTTTTTGTTGTAATTCTACAACTGTCTTTCTGCTTAATTTTTAAAGTTTTCTCTTGAACAATTTTGATTTTTCTTCAATTTCATCATCCTCTAAATCTAGTGTCTCTTTACTAAGGATCGCCGGATTAATATCATCTTTAACTTCATCTCTTATCACATCGACTAGTGTTTCTTCTTTTCCTTCACACATATCATTATCGGCAGGAATTAGCAGCACCTTAGATGAGTCTAGATAAACGCTTTCCTTCCCCAACAATGACAGGTTGTGCTACAGCATCTGGATTAACACTAAGCATTTGAGCTCTTTCATCTTCAAAAACAAGAACTTTCCTGATTGCTTGAGGTACCTCCATGTCTTCATCAACTTTTTCTGCTTTTTATTTAAAAATTGTTTTTGCTCTTCCATTTTTTTACACCTCTCTTCTTGTAACCACTTCTGTTTTTCTGCTTTCATTTTCATTGTGAGATCCACTTTATAAATTTCAGTTTATTATGTTAAAAGCAAAACAATTATTTAAATTTATTATTTTGTTCACGTGAATTTATTTATCATTGTTTAATTTTTTGTCACCGTGAACTGAACGATATTGAAAAAGTATATTATTTTGTACGCTGTGGCAACAAGGAAGTGCTCGTTCTGTTTTGTTTAATTAAAAGTATTCCATGAAAAAATTATTTATAACTAGGCGAGTCTTGGACTCTAGTTGGCATGTTAATTTGTGAAATAAATGAGATTTGGCAGTATTAATAGTTTGGAGTATTAATTTTCAATACAAGAAACTTTTTATTTTTTATTTTACGATATCTGGCGTCCGGAGACAGGACTATTAAGTGTCAATATGTTTACATCTGTTAAAGGCTTCAAGAAAGAAGACCTAATTTATTTGTGTCAAGAGATCAATGAGGATTTACTGTTGAAGGTTACCATATCTACACTGAAAGATGTAATTTTAAACAGTAAAGAATATAAAAATGATCCGGACTTTGTTTCAACCGTACTAGCCACAACTGTTTCTGAAAGGCAGAAAAAAGAAGAGAGAAATCGCCAAGACGAAGAGAAAAAGTGCCAAGAAGAAGAGAGAAAGCGCCAAGAAGAAGAAAGAGAACGACAAAGACAACATGAGTTGGATTTGGCGAGATTAAACTCCCGGACAGTTTTACATACTCTAGATGATCAAACTCCAGAGTCAGGTAGTGTAAAAAAGAAATTTCACTTACCTAAGTTAGAATTACGCCATTTTTCGGGAGATTTAAAGGACTGGTTACCTTTTTGGAGCCAGTTCGAACATGTTCATAATGATGTTGATATAGCACCAGAAAATAAATTTCAGTATTTAGTGCAAGCAACCGTTAGCGGCTCACACGCTCGGGAGGTAGTGGGAAGTTTTCCACCCACCGGCGCCAACTACGCCAAAACTGTTGAATCTTTAAAATCGCGTTTTGGTCGAACTGATTTACTTATAGAATTCTATGTCCGCGAGCTTTTAAAATTGGTTTTACAAAACGCTTCGCAAAGTTCGACTGTTAATTTATGTACGCTGTATGACCATTTGGAGTCTCAGATTAGGGCATTAGAGACACTTGGCGTAACAACGGATAAAAGCGCTGCTCTACTTCATCCTTTGGTTGAGTCATGCTTACCGGAAGATATACTAAGAGCATGGCAAAGACAAAGAGGTCCTGATTTCCATCATAGTGGCGAACCACAAGAAAGGCTTAGTAGCTTACTAAAATTCTTAAAATCTGAAGTAGAATCAGAAGAAAGGATTTGTTTGGCGATGCAAGGTTTCGGTTTAAACAAAAAGAAAGACAATATTGGGTTTAGAAATAAGAAATTTGAACCAAGAGTAAAACAAAATAAAACACCCACCACCTCCGGTCTTTTTACCAATCCACATACTCATAAAACCAAAAAGTCATGTGCGTTTTGCGAGAAAACTCATCCCAGTGCAGACTGTTTTTCTGCGCAAAAAATGAGTTTAGATGAAAAACAAAGGATTTTGAGGGGAAAAAATTCTTGTTTTGCCTGTCTGGCTCCCGGTCACCCCGTTCGAAAATGTCGTTCATTTTTGAGATGTGTAATTTGCGGGAAGAAACATGTTCCCTTGATGTGCGAAACAAACGAGTCGAGAAAAAATGATTTCAAGAAGACGGAAGAAGCTGAAGTTTTCAACGAGGTCAACATGTCCAACCTGAGTGTGGGTCCTAAAGTGTTTTTACAGACTCTAAAGTGTAAGCTCATATCAGATAAAAAAGAAAAAATCGTGCAAATTGTTCTGGACACCGGCTCGCAAAAGTCTTATATTGTAAAGAGTCTTGCCGAAGAAATGGGATACAATCCTGTAAAGAAAGAAACTCTGGTACATTCACTGTTTGGTGGGATTAAATCTAAAGAATTTGTACATACATGTTACAGAATTAGGTTGAAAAATATTAAGAACAATTTTGCATGCAACTTTGAAGCTTTGGATCAGGTAGCTATTTGTAATGATGTATCACCTGTGAACTCCGGGCCTTGGTTAAAAGAGCTTCAAGAAAGGGATATAACATTAAGTGATGTGGGAGAAAAGCCACAACCTGTACAAGTGCTTATAGGAGCTGATCTTTTTGGAAAGATTTTAATCGGTCAGCGTAGGGTCTTACCATGCGGATTAGTAGCCATTGAAACTTTGCTTGGGTGGACTTTGTTAGGGAAAGTTCCTGATAGTAAAGTTATTACAAGCAATGCCATGTTAGTGACATCACTTTTCGCTAAAGAGTTTGACATTTCGGATTTTTGGAAACTGGATTCTATTGGAATCAAGGATCCTATTGAAAAGCTGTCTAAAAAAGAGCAAGAGGATTTGACTACTGAAAATTTTCTTCAAACTGTTAGGTACAATGAAGATAATCGCTATGAAGTTCATTTGCCTTGGTTAGATAACTGTGTGCCTTTACCTGATAATTTTGAGCAAGCTAAAAGAAGGTTAGACACCACAACCAAGAAGTTATTTCATGAAAATTTGTACGATAGTTATGAGGGCATATTTTCCGAATGGCTGCGTGAAGGAATTATCAAAGAAGTACCAATTGAAGAGAAAGATTTGCCTGCTAATTATCTACCTCACAGACCTGTTATCAAAGTTAGTAAGACAACTCCTATTCACCCGGTTTTTGATGCATCTGCTCGACTCAAAGGACATCCGTCACTAAATGACTCCTTACATAGTGGTCCAAACTTGATTGAGCTCATTCCTGATATTTTGCTGCGTTTTCGAGAAAAGAAGATTGGTGTAATCGCAGACATAAAGAAAGCCTTTTTGCAAATTAGCCTCTGTAGAGAAGACAGAGACTTCTTGAGATTTCTATGGTGGACAAATAAGGCTTGCAAAGACTACAGGTTTTTTCGGCATACCAGAGTAGTTTTTGGCGTTCGCAGCAGTCCTTTTCTACTAGGAGCTGTATTGAAGTATCATCTTGAGCAAAATACTGATGTTGATCCTTTTGTAACTAGTTGTCTTTTGAAGAGTTTTTATGTGGACAATCTTGTAACCAGCGTCCACAGTGAATTAGATTTGCAGCGAGTGATAAGTGTTTCTAATGAGTTATTAAAAAAAGGTGGTTTCATTCTGCGGGATTGGGAATCTTCACTAACAGAGGATGGAAGATCCTTCAAAACAGATCTGTTAGGCCTTCAATGGAATAAAATTGAAGACTGTTTTTCGCTAAATATCAGCTGGTTGAAAGAAGTAAATGTCGACAACATTACTAAACGCACAATATTATCGGTTACTCACAAAGTGTTTGATCCATTTGGATTTTTATCTCCTGTAATGCTTTGTCCTAAAATTATGCTACAAAAAACCTGGAAATTATCGTTGGAATGGGACGAAGAAATCACTGGATCCCTTCGACAAGAATTTTTACAATGGTTTAGGGAACTAAAAGTATTGGAAAATGTTACCGTTCCTCGCTGGATCAACGTTAATCCAGAAAATATGAACTTCTCCTTTCATACCTTTTGTGACGCAAGTAGAGATGCATATGCCGCAGTTACTTATCTTGTACAAGAGGGAGAATGTGGAAAGGTGCATTTTTTAGCCTCGAGATCACGAATATCTCCTCTGAAAGTTGCTACAATTCCAAGATTAGAGCTTCTTGCTGCATTGGTGGGAGCAAGATTAACGAAATCTGTGTTGGATGCTCTTGGATGGACGGATATTAAATGTTTTTATTGGAGTGATTCCACTACCGTTCTTACCTGGATCATTAAAGATGAAAATTGGTCTATTTTCGTGAATAACAGAGTCCAAGAAATACGGAATATTAGCCAAGCTTTTTCTTGGCATCATATTTCTGGCTTTGAAAATCCAGCTGATTTACCCTCCCGAGGATGCAAAGCAAGTATTTTAGTGAAAACTAGATGGTGGGAGGGGCCAAAATGGCTTACTTTATTTGAAGATGAAGGACCATGCAATGAATATGAGTTTGATGAAGATGAGATACTAAAAGAGAAAAGGAAAAGCTCAATATTAGCTTTGGTATCTGTAAATCAAGATTCATCTGCAGGCTGGTTTTATCAGTGCTTTTCAAAATATGAAAGCATTGTGAAGTTAGTGGGATGGATTTTGAGATTTGTAAAGAGCTGCAGATGCGATGTTCGGCTAAGGAAAAAGGGAAGTTTGGATGCTGAAGAATACAGGGCAGCAGAGAAACAAGTGATAAAATTGGTCCAGTCGGAATCTTTTGTGAAGGAGCATGATGCAAAACTAAAAACTTTGAGTGCGTATAAGGATGCCGATGGAATAATACGGCTCAAGACGAAAATAATTTTCCGTCAGGATACAGAAGATTTTAGGGAACCAGCTGTTCTCCCGCCCAATCATAAAGTTGTCGAAAGACTAATATTTTCTCACCATATCAAAAATAATCATGCTGGAACTCAAATTTTGCTTAATATTTTGAGAGGAAGAAAAACAGTGCGTTCTGTTATCTCAAAATGTGTCGTTTGCAAAAGATTTTCTTCTAAATGTTGTGATGTATCTGTTCCTTTGCCTGAAGATCGAATACGACAGGCAAACGTGTTCGAGATTTGTGGAATTGACCTGGCGGGACCTTTATTTTTAAAAGATGGAAAGAAGGCTTGGGTATGCATTTTTACATGCGCCGTATATAGAGCTGTCCACTTAGAGCTTGTTTCATCGCTATCGACCGAAAGCTTTTTGCTAGCTCTACGGCAATTTATAGCTCGGAGAGGCCGATGTGAAACCATGTACTGTGATAATGGCACTAATTTTGTCGGAGCTTCCAATTTGCTTAGAAGTTTAGATTGGGGCTGCATTTGTAGCGACAATGCTCTTCGTCCAATTAAGTGGAAATTTAATCCCCCTTCTTCACCATGGTGGGGTGGATGGTGGGAGAGACTAATTGGTATTCTTAAAAGTCTTTTGAGAAGAGTACTTGGAAGAGCAAGTTTGGCATTTGAGGAGTTGACAACAGTTATTTGTGATTGTGAATCTGTAATCAACTCACGCCCTTTGACTTACATCGACGAATGTGACTCAGAATTTGTTCCACTTACCCCTGCGATGTTTCTTCAGGATATCAAAAACTCTGGTGTTCCAGACTGTGATGCGGCAGATCATAAAAGTCTCAACCATCGTGTCAAATACAGGTTAGCTTTACAGAAGGACATTCGAAAGAGGTTCAGGTCCGAATATCTTGGATCTTTGATAAGGAGGCCGGAAAAGACTAGAGCTTCGATGATAACTCCCGGGGACATTGTTCTCATAAAAAGTGACAACGCCAATTGAATCGCCTGGCCACTGGGGGAAGTGACAGAAATTCTGCCAGGGAAAGCCGGTGTGTGTCGACTCATTAAACTTAAAACATCTCGCGGAGAAATTCTGCGTCCAATTCAGCGCGTCTTCCCTTTAGAGATATCTTCTAATGATTCGTCTTTTCCACCTGACAAAAATGCATTATCTACAAAAATAGCCTCTATGAAGAATGCTATTCCTATATAAGTGTTCTGGCGACAACTCCATCGACTACGCAATTGTTCAAAACAAGACAAGACTAGGACGGACTGTTAAAATTCCCAAAAGGCTGGATCTCTAATATAGTTGTTGAGCTGTGGGACTTCCACATCTCATGGTGAGAGGATGTGAGATCCACTTTATAAATTTCAGTTTATTATGTTAAAAGCAAAACAATTATTTAAATTTATTATTTTGTTCACGTGAATTTATTTATCATTGTTTAATTTTTTGTCACCGTGAACTGAACGATATTGAAAAAGTATATTATTTTGTACGCTGTGGCAACAAGGAAGTGCTCGTTCTGTTTTGTTTAATTAAAAGTATTCCATGAAAAAATTATTTATAACTAGATGAGTCTTGGACTCTAGTTGGCATGTTAATTTGTGAAATAAATGAGATTTGGCAGTATTAATAGTTTGGAGTATTAATTTTCAATACAAGAAACTTTTTATTTTTTATTTTTACAATACTCATTTTGTGTTCTTCTTGAACCTGTTGCATCTGCTCTTGCATAAGCCATCTTTCTTTCTCCAATCTCGTCTCTTCTTCCAAAGCCATTCTTTCGTTCATTTTCCTTTCTTCTTGGGCCTTACATCTTCCTTCCACTGCTTTGGCATCTTCCTGAGCCTTGAGTCAGCTTCCTCCTGAGCCTTGAGTCTAGCTTCCTCCTGAGCCTTGAGTCTAACTTTCCCCTGAGCCTTGAGTCTAGCTTCCTCCTCAGCCTTGTGTCTAGCTTCCTCCTCAGCCTTGTGTCTAGCTTCCTCCTCAGCCTTGTGTCTAGCTTCCTCCTCAGCCTTGTGTCTAGCTTCCTCCTCAGCCTTGTGTCTAGCTTCCTCCTCAGCCTTCAGTCTAGCCTCCTCCTCAGCCTTCAGTCTAGCCTCCTCCTCAGCCTTCAGTCTAGCCTCCTCCTCAGCCTTCAGTCTAGCCTCCTCCTCAGCCTTCAGTCTAGCCTCCTCCTCAGCCTTCAGTCTAGCCTCCTCCTCAGCCTTCAGTCTAGCCTCCTCCTCAGCCTTCAGTCTAGCCTCCTCCTCAGCCTTCAGTCTAGCCTCCTCCTCAGCCTTCAGTCTAGCCTCCTTCTCAGCCTTCAGTCTAGCCTCCTTCTCAGCCTTCAGTCTAGCCTCCTTCTCTTCTTTATGCCCTTCTTCTCTTATTCTGGCTTCTGTTTCTGCTTTCCATCTTGCTACTTCTATTCTGGCTTCCTTTTCTGCTTTCCATCTTGCTACTTCTATTCTGGCTTCCTTTTCTGTTTTCCATCTTGCTACTTCTATTCTGGCTTCCTTTTCTGCTTTCCATCTTGCTACTTCTATTCTGGCTTCCTTTTCTGCTTTCCATCTTGCTACTTCTATTCTGGCTTCCTTTTCTGCTTTCCATCATGCTGCTCCTATTCTCGCTAATTCCAATTCCTGTTTTCGCTCCAAGCGGCGTTCTTTTCCTTTCTTTCTAAGCTCTTCTTCTTTCTTTCTTTACTCTTCTTCTTCCCTCCTACACTCATCTTTATACTTATATCTTATCTTCTTTCTTTCTGTCCTCTTCTTTTTCCATTCTGTCCTCTATCGTAGTTTCTAAGACATCTCTAATGAATTCTTCATCTTCTAAGTACGCCTTACTTAGCATTAATTTGTGTTTCAACTCCATTATTCCAAGATCAGCGTCAACGGTTTCCCCCATTTCCTCTAAAACCGTTACTAAATCTTTTGTGGCGTTTTCAAAATTTTTTCTCTCTTCTCTGGTTTTTGAAAAAGGGGAGCGTGTTGTAATGTCTTTATTACTTTCTTTTTCCTTCACGACACAGCACGTCGTGCCACCAGAACAGAATTCTATCTTTCTCAATACAGCAAAAACACAAGCGCCATCCACCGCGCTTCTAAAACGAGGGACTCTCTCCCCCCCAACCGTCACGTTTGAGGGTCAATCACCTTCTCCCAAAAAACAGCAACACACCACCTAAGATGCTCTAAATAGTGCCAACATTCAATAATCTCTCGCCAACAGTAGCCAGACACTATAGTCTTCGTTAAAATTTTTTTTATTTATATGTAAGCCTAATAAATTTATCCTATTTATTTTTTTAGTATTAATATTTATTTTTTAAATACTTAACTTGGTGGTGCAACAGCCCATGAGGGCCAAGACCTACTGTGCCCATATAAGTATATGTGACGTAGGGCCCTCAGGTGCATGAGCAGATGTTCTGGCCAGGTAGTCAGTCTGCCACTTATAGAAAATATGGTATTTACTTAATATACTTATGTCATAATATATACTTATATTAAGTACCGCATACTTATGTCAGCTATTTCATTTGAGCCGCAACATGAGGATAAATGAGGGAGGGGGGAATCATTTAAGACCAAGATAGTATAAGAAATTTAAAATGTGGAAAATTGATCAAAATATTAAAATTTCTGTTTTGTGCTTTTTTTAATTATTATTTTTTTTCTCTCGACATTAATACTAAATTAGAAGCATTTAAGAAACACTCCTTCACAATTTCTGCGTCAGTAAACGGTTTCATATGATTACCAATAATATAATAAGTGTCATAAGATGTCTTTGTTATGGCTGTGACATTACCACTGACAAAACACTTTGTTGCTGTTGCAAAGATTATTCAAGGAAGCCCGTTTTTATCACCTCCTGAAAGAGGAAGGGTGTGGAAGGAAAAGTGCCATTGTATGATTCCTATTTATTGGTATTTTTTAAATACATAAATTTCATGACAATCAAACAATTACTGACCCATGTTTGTTTTTCACTACAAAATAGTCAACCTCCCAATCGTCTTGAAACAATATATTTTCTTCGAATATTTTTTGGCTTGCAAAGTATGAAAAATAGTTAAGAATTAGTTCCACCCCTAGAATTCTTGCTACTCCGCTGTTGTCTGTTATCATTAACTGCAACCATTACAAATAGAAAAAAGTTTCAATTCACACCTGTCTGACATCAACAGTAAAAAGGAAAATTGATATACAGTCGATTCTCGATAATTCGAAGTTGGAGGGGCCAATGATAAACTTTGTATTATCAAGAAGGTAAAAAAACTCCCTAAATACTTGAAGAGAATTTTTTTCTAACACATTTAAATTTGAAACTATGTAATAAAACAAAAATTGTACATATGTATAAAATTATTTCAAAGTAATTTTTAAAAAGTACATAGTATAGAATATAAATATTATACAGAAGATAAAAGTCCTGTATTAAAAGAATATATACAATACGTTCATACACAATCCTATGCATCTCTTCTTTGCAATAGTGTATCATCCTTTCTGAACACATGTGTAGCAAGGCCACTTGTTAAAGGAAAGATATGAAGGACTAATTACAGGTGTGGTTGGTACATTGTCCACTTGAAGAAGAAAAGCAATAAAAGTGTATTTTCACCTGGTAAGCTGGAAAACACTCAGAAGGAGTGGCAGACAGATGGTCATTAAAGGGGCTATGTTATAGCCAATACATATATACAATACATGTGTTATATACAATACAACACAAAACTTGTAAGCTCCAACCTGTTTGCTACAGGACTGTACATGATAGTGAGTGTTTGAATTGTCGAGAGTTTTATAAGATAACTTTCAATTATTGCGTGTTGTTGTCTGGCCAGCCACAGATTTTACTTTGAATTATTGAGTGTACCCAAACGTATTATTTTAGTTTGAAATATCAAGAGTTTTTCTAGGGACTGAGCATATATTTCGAATTATCAAGAGGTTCGTATTATCGAAGGTTTGAATTATTGAGAGTCGACTGTATTTGATTTCATAACGAAGAATTTCCCACTGAATTTTTAATGCATTGTTCTTAAATAATTGAATTTCTCTGAGCAATGGGGCATTACTGGGTCACTTAAAAAGGCTTGGTAGGCTGCAGGTTGAGTATCGCTGCCTTAGACTAAGAGATTATCAAAGAATAACTGACAATTTTCATACAAAGGAATTAAAACACCAGAGGTACCTTAAAGCAATACATGCAGCATACTCATAATGACTACTGGACAGATTCTGTTTCCTTATGAGAAAACTTTTGATCTGGAATATAAAGACTGGACCTGAAGGTGGGCCCAAAAGGCATCCAAATTTCATGTTGTTTAAGGGAAAAAGCAGCAATGAGAAATTCCCATGGAGTTAGTGTCTGCCTTGATAGTATTTCGGTCTAAAAAACATAAAGCTTGTGTGAAGTCAAAAGGGGATCATTTTGAATAAAAGGTGCAATCTGCTAAATTTAAAGGTAAAAAATAAACTTTATGAAGATTTAATTTTGAATTTTGTTATAAAGTTTTTATTTTATTTCCTTTATAATTCTATCAGAATTTATGGCACAAATAGGTATATTCTTTTCATACCTGAAGCTATAAATCATTTCACCTCATATTTTTCTGTAAATTCGATTAAATGTTTGAAATCCGAAAACTCCCTTAATTTTGACATGTATGCTTTATTAAAATTGTTCACTAATTCTGTGATCCATAAGAAACTTGTACTAATATTCTTTAGATTGTTGTGTAATGTGTGGAATTTTCCACTAATTAATTTTATCATTGATTATAGGATGCATAGAGTATTTCCTCTTCCTTTCCCTAACTCAATCCTCCTTATTATCAAAAATATAAGTGTGTGTTTTTCTGTTATGTAGTATTTTCTGTTGAATGCTCACAAATGAAATCTCAATTACAACTTCACAAATAAACGGCTTAGTTAAGGTGTGCCTGCACTACTTGACTAAACAGTTTAGTTTCAGAAGAATATATTTTATGTACTAGCCCTTATTCTTAATGAAAAAATGGGGTGAGGTAATGTCAGTGTTTCATTATTAAAATATAATTTTAATAAAGTGTAGCTGTAGAAACATTTGCACATCTAACTACAAGCAAAGTAGATTTTGGAATTATTTGATTTCATAATCAAACTATAAAATAAAGTGGAGGGGGGGGAGAATTAATTGAGAAATGTATCAATGATTTCCTTGTCAGTCAAAGAGTCTCCAAGAAGATAAATATCAAATTATTAAACTGCAAAATTGTTTTAATTTACCATAGTTGTTTTTTAAAACGATTTTTTATTGTAATTATGCTATTGTAAACACACATTTTCAGAATTTGTCAATTTTGGGATCTTTTTTAAAAACCATATTATATAGAAATTAGTTTTCCATCTTGCTTTCTCAAGAATGTAAAATATAAAGTAGTTTATCCAGCCATTTATTTTTAATAAATGACATTTATAAAATTATTTGACATGCTTGTAAATATGTATTGGAAGAAGATTTTGTTAAGTATAAGTTATTTATATTCTGTGGATTTCAAAAGCTGTATATAAGGTTAGAACATGTTTTCACAGAATATGGAAGAATTATTAAACAGAAATACATTTCTTTTTATTAGCTTATAAATTGTTATTTAAGTGTGCAGTTGAATTTTCTAGGAGATTTCAAATTTTGGGAAGTCCTGGAGAAGATGTAGTTATTGATTGTCCCCCAGGAGTCACTGCAGTAGCCAATGATTATGTTATAGGTTAGCATTTTAATTTTCTTTATGGACATTTAAAGAAATTTTTTTAAGCATTATAATAAATTTTATTTCATGATTCATTTTTATTATTTTTTTTCTTTAAATGTGCTGTTTGATTTCTGCTTAAATAGTTTCTGTATTTATTCATTATTTAAAAATAGAGGATAAGATAAAAGTTAAATAGATGTATTTTTTTTCCTACTAAAAGTCCCCCCAGTTTAGAATTCTAATACATTTTATAAATTACAGTGTAAATAATTTCTGGTAATTGCTGTCAAAGCTTTGGCTGCATTGATGTAAAACATAAATATAGTTGTTTGAATAAGTAATGTGAATGTATGGAAATAAAATTTATATCTTAGTAAAATTAAATTAAATGCTAAGATTTTTTTTAAAAAAAAAGATTTTTTATACTTGTAGAGAATTTGTGTATATAAAATATAAATAGCTTATAACACCAGTTAACTCTTTTTAAAATTTATTCAGATTTATTATAATTAACATGCACAAAACGGGAAGGAGAAACTTTATGCTAATAATAATAAATAAATTAACGAGAATTAGTGTGTTAACTTTGTTGGGTGAGATTATGTGTTTTCATTGCCTATTGAATGAAATTGAATTCATTATCCACTATTTTGTTCACATGATTAAGCTAACTGTCTGTTAAGATCGAAGTTGCTGTTTACTATGGTACATAGTTAAAATATTTGTTACATCCTTCATTTATTTTCGATGAAGAATCTACAAATAACCAGGAGCGAATTTCTTTGGTCAACCTCTCTTTTGGGAGACATAAGAGGCTTGGATTTTAGATCAAAGAAAGAATGTAAAGCCGAGGTGTGATTGATATAATGGGTGCTCAGGATCTTTTGTATTTGAAACCTCATACATGATTGGAGGTCATTTGGTAAGAATAACAAAAGGATCATCCCTGTGTGGCTCGAATTTTAATGATTGCTGCTGCTTTTGATGACTGCTCAAAAGATGTTTTGTGTCCCAAACATAAACCTAGGATCACCTGGGTTGAAGGCATTTTCAGTTTGTTGATTCTGTTGGTGTATTGTTTTTGGTAAACCTATTTGGTGTCCATCAGAAAGATCAGATTTTTCTTCTTCTTTCCAAGCTTTGCAGCCAATACCAGCCAAGGCTTTGGCAGTCAGCTTACACCATCTTCATCTGTTCGATGCTATATTCATGGTTGGTTAATTCCCTAGTTCTTCAACCACTTTTCGACTTTATCCATCTTGTTCTTGGTCTTCCTCTTTCGCTCTGAAGTTTGGAAAGTTATTTTCTTTACAGGATTTTCATTGCTATATCGAAATACATGCCCAAGACACCTTATTTGGGGAAGCTTTGATCACTTTGACTATGTTCTCTGTATTTCGATTGAAGTTCAAGGTAAACTTTTTAGATAAGAAATATTCTCTGCTACAAAATTATCATTCTGAATTACAATTTTTAAATATACCTGTCTTTTTGCCTTCACATGTTCTTTTACTAGTTGAGACATAAAAGGATTCTAGTGAAAATTAAGGTTGTAAAAGTTGTATAATTCTAAGAGGGAACCATACTCTGAATTAACCCATTTTATTAATTTTTTTCTGCTTTCAATAACTTTCTTGTGATTTTGAGGCATACACGTGATCCTTCATATGTAAATTTTGGATGATGTTCTCCATTAGAAGGCCTTAAATTGACTAATGTGCAGGTTTAGTTTCATTAAAATCCTTCCAGTATTTCTGAAGATAATTACAACTAAAATTGAAAAAATTCTCTTAACTTTAAACACCAGTAAATAGAATCTTGTGAGTTATAATACTGAATTCCAAATTATTAATCAATGCATTTTTTAAGTATTTTTCACCTACTTTTTTCTTTTCTTCTAATGGACTGCATTTTAGCAACTTAGCCTTTGCAGACACAACAAGTCCTGAAATGTGAGAGCTATTTTTTTTTTAAAATTCAAGCTCTCATCAGATGTTAAATATTACCTTGATTTCAATTTTGCTGATAGTACCAGATTCAAATTGATACTCGAGGGGACTTTAACATGCCGCATATAACATGTATGTCTATGATTTTTGCATCCAGAAAATCTATCGACTCCATCTAGGGTTGAACCCACAACCTTAGACTTACAAAACAGGCACACTACCTCTAAGCCACCAGAGCTGACTCACCTACAATACATATATTCTCAATTTGTATGAGTGCAATACAAAAGCATAACATATCAATAAGCATAAATCTCTTTAAAAGTGGAAAGTACTTAATTAGTACTTTTCAAAAAATATTCAAATTAATATAAATAATTATTAAATTACTTACATTACTTTACTTTAGGAAATGTAATATAGTGCATGAATAAATTCCATTACATAAACTAAATCATGTTAGACCAGATGTGTATTTTGTCTTGTGAAAAAGTGCAGAGTGCACATCATTTTGTATAAATTACTAAGCAAAGGTATGCATACATAAATGTTATTTTAATTAATCACTTCAAAACTTTCTCATAATTTGCCTTGACGCAACAGTATTCTTAAGGTTTGAGTAATTTAATTTTTATAAAAATGTGTTATGTTCCAAAATATATTTTTGTCAGACAATAAAGCAAAATTAAAATTTTTTGTCTTTTGTTATCTTTATATATAAAATATACGTGTCACAGTGTTTGTCCGCGATGGACTCCGAAACTACTCAACCGATCATAATATAATTTTGCATACTGTGTGTCATTTCGTCCAACTTAAAACATAGGATGGTTTTTATTTCAATTAATCTCGCCCTAATTTTTTTATTGACGGAAATGTGAAGAATCCGGAAAAAACGTTGCCAGATTCCCGTAAGGGATGCTTATGTATCTGGAAGCAGAGTGTGAAAGTTTTCGGTACTCGGACGTTATTTCTGAATTGCGTCAAGGTCATTTACTTTGCATTAGCTTTCTGTTTGGAAGACTGGAAAGGTTGAGGTAGTTTTGAGTGTTTCGCTGCATAGTAAAAAGGGGAATTCCCTCATAACACAGGACGCTCATTCATATAACGCATCACAACCGATAGTTTTTTTTTATTCTTAAAGATTGATTTATTGAAGAACAGTAGAATATAAGAAAAAATATCATAAAAAATATAAAGAAATATTCTTAAATATATTTTTATCACATAATATTATTTTATTTTTGAATTTTATACTGTGAAATGAATCAATATCGTTGTGTTTAAATAATAATTATTTTTAAAACTTTTAGTATCAGTGATTTAAAAAATAAAAAGCCAAAAACTTCTTTGAACAAACTTTAATAAAACACTCAAAATACTTAATAATTTATAATTTCTTCTTTTATAAAGATAATTGCATGAAATTTTTTCCCGTGTGTCGAACATTTAAAAAAATCTTCACAATTTTACTTCAAGATTTAAAATAGTAGTGAAATTTTGTAATTTGAAAATTTTCTACTTTTCTGTCTTTTTTCAACATACAACTATTTTGAAAAAGCTATATTTTCGTTTCCGGGGCCTAAAAAATTGCAACGAAAGAAATTAAAAGTGAGTGAGGGATTTTTAAGGTCGCACTGTTCACCTACTCGAGAGTTTATGGCGAGGGGCTTCGAAATTTTCAACCACGGTCAAGGGATAAGAACGACACCTGAGCTTTCACCCATCTCTCCTAATTACCACACCAACACAAGAACAAATTTTGAAAAAGGGAGTTTTATTGACATAGTTAAAGAAATCATTCACATCGCGCACATACACACACATAAGTGCTATCGTCCTGAGGGAAACAGGAAATTCCCATGGGGATTAAGTTATTCACTCGGTAAAAGCCAGTGCAACGCCGGGCTAAGCGATGAGGAAAGAAACAAAGAAGTAAAAGTTATTTCGAAAAATTATATTGGAAGTGCTGATTTTGTGAAGAGAAGGGAAAATGTTAAACGAGAAAACCATTGATACACACTCATGGGCCTTGCACTCACATTGTACGCGTCACACCCACACAAATGTGCTGGCATCAGAAAGAAAGGAGGAAATTAACATGGGATTAAGTTATACCCACGGTAAAAGCCTGTGCAATGCCGGGCCGGGTCAGCTAGTAACAAATATAGAAAATATCAAGGGAATGGTAAAATAAAATGATTTATGCTGAATTTTACTCTGTTTAAAATTTTAATATTAATTACAAAGTGAACAATAGTATAGTATAATTGACAAGAAATATGTATTTGCAAATACACAATAAGCTATGAATAATTGAAATTCCATACATACATAATTGAAAATGGAACACTTGGCATAAATCTTCATTTATATGAACATATCAAAGATTCAAAGTTAATCAATAAGGTAAAACAAAATAGTACTTAATACCATTAAAAAGGAAATTTATAACTCATTTTTAACTTTTGTTATACTTTAGGTTCACTGACATCTAAAGAAAAAAAAAATGCTTCAAATTTTGGAGTTTTATTTTTGATGAACAAGCTAAGCAATCTCAGAATACTACTCGATATATGTTATTCCAAAATTATGTGTGCATGACAAAATAATTAGATGCTGAAAATCAGATAAAGTAGTTATTTAACTACCTTTTGTTACTTGTTTTATTTTCATTTCAAAAATAGAATTGTAGCTGATTAGCACCTAATGTGCATTTATTCTTAAGTATGTCGAATCAGCAAAAAGATTAAATGCTCATTTTCAGAGACTAAAGTTAGCATTTAAATATTTCATCAAAGTGTTTATGCATTAA